>SNQJ01S0014465.1:247966-258557 GCA_010110895.2 Picea sitchensis | reverse complement strand
GCCTTGGAATAGGATTTTGTGAGTAAACTTTTCCAAGGCACTAAATCCTAAGCTAGTTTGTGCACCCTAGAAAATAAAATCGTTACTAATCAATTTTAAATTATAGCATTAATTTTAATGGCCATGCTTACTCAAAAGGTGTGTTCGTGAAACTAGTGATGTTATGACTCAACAAGTAAAGTAAATATGGATACAATGCAAAGTCCTAACTTCAATTTCCAATGAGTGATATGCTTCCTAAAAATTCAATTTTGCAATTCCGAATAAAAATGCAATCTTTCTTTACATGCACTAAGACAAATGACAAAGACTCAAAAGATCAAAATGCAAATCAATGTAAAATGCCTAATATTTTTATATTTTCAATATAAGAAAAATATGAACTGAACAATAACTTGATATATAAAGACTCTACTGTGTATAAAAAGAGACAAATCAAGTAGGATACCAATGAGAAAAACACCTAGCCCAATGTACAAGGACAATCATAGATAAAAGATGATGAGAAAGGCACCACCCAAACATTCAACCAAAGACATGTTTCCTACTATCCCACAGACACTTAGCAATGACTACAGAGACCCAAGAAGACTCAACAATCATCAAAACCTACCCAACAACCACCAAACCCAGGAAATAAGAAAAAGAGGTTTGTGTACGCGATTTTTCAAGGGAAAAGCACGTATGTACGCATCTTGCAGAAGGATAAAATGCGTATATACATGACTGTCAAGCAAAAATCTGTGTATATGTGTCAAAAACACAGCTAGGCTAAGGAGAAGGCTAAAAGACTTAGACCCATAGTAAATAGAGTATGTCAAGCAATGATACAAAAAGAAACAGAATATGAACGAGATAAATCTAAGGAGAAAAACACTCCAAACCACGAAAAAATAAGATTAAATCCCCAGTATGGTCCCCAATTCTATTATGAGGAAAATCTCTCTATGACTAGGGGAAAACCACAACAAACGAAAATGACTGCAGAAATCAACTATATTCTCAAGTATTCTATATAAACAAATATTCTAATAAGACAAGATAAAAGTCCTACCTCTTCCATACCTTCAATGAAGTCCATCATTGAGCACTTGACCCAAAGAATTATACCTACAACTAGTCCTAAACAACCAAGCAAAGCAAGCATATGGTGACAATATATAATGTTATCACATTCAATAGCATAATCCATTAACATTCATAACAAATATGCCCCATGGAATAATAATTCGAATATTTGCAAGATATCAGTTGGATGAGAAAATAGTATTTGTATTAAGATGTAACCAACATAAGTGAATAAGTTACAGACTTTCATATCGGCATGGTTCAGAATCGAGAAACTAAGTTCCTTCCATCTAGGCCTCCACCACTGCAATCCTCCACCAAAGGAAATATCATAGAAGAGAGACAATGAAGTTCTCAATCAATAAGGGAATAGCTTGGGGGTTGAAAACTGTATTCAGACTTAAAGGACAAAGGGATGCAGACTTAATGTGAAGTGACTAACTCCTCGAGAGTAACTTTTCTCTCATAGTTGAATTCTTTCTCCTCTTTTCCATAGCTCAGAATTGACCTATTTATAGCCTTCAAGTGGAACTGAAGGGCCGAGTCGGAACATTTCTAGTATATGGAAGGCCAATGATCATTGATTTCATGTTGTGACATGGAAACCTAACACCATTTTTTTGGGGGGGGAACATTTCCCGATGTACGTGGGTTGTAGTGGTGAAACCTACATATATGCATGTTGTATAGTAGGCAAGGTGCGTATATGTGGAAAAATTGTATTTTTAGCTCTGGGATTTGCAAAAAGGGATCAAAAGTCTGCATGGGGAAATGGAAAAAGGCCTTATGTGCAAGACTGCATGGGGTGAGGAAAATTTTCGTATATCAGTTGGCTAGACCCTTTTCCTTGTTACTCCTCAATCAGAATCTAATGCTTCATGTAGGGTTGGTTGATCCTTCCCCAAGATCCCTCTCCATGAGAATACTAATATTTAGGAAGATTCAATGGACCCTTCCCTGGGATCCCTCTAGATGAGAATATTAATCATCAAGAAGGGTCAATTTACTATTCCCCGTGCTCCTCTTAAACATGAAGAATAATCTTGAGGAAGGGAAAGTTGACCCTTTTATTGACCTCCCTCTCGACGAGAATACTAATATTGATAAAGAGTCATCCAACCCTTTCCTAAGATCCTTTTCAATGAGAATACGAATATTGAATAAGGTTCAATTCAAACTTCCTCAAGTTTCCCCTAGACATGAATACTTTTATTGAGTAATATCTCCCACTAGACTCAAAATATATACTTAATGAAAGTTAGTAGACCCTTCCTAGGGATACACTTCAATTCTAGTATTAATCTTAAGGAAGGTGTTGATACTAAGGGGTGAATCAATATCAAGTACAATTTAAAACAAAATTCAACTTATACTTAAATCATTCAACTATATCAAATGAGAAATCAACAATAGTATAAGAGTTACAATACACCACAATACACCATGCACATATATGAAATAATCAATAGTTATTGTTCAGGGAAGTAATGACTTCAAAGGTAGCTACAACTTCAAATGTAAGGGAGGATAAACCTCCAAGAGGAAGATGAAATCCTACAATATCAAGAGATTTTACAACTCTCCATCCTTGCCCCTTCCTTCCACCCAAGAATATATGAGAGATAGTAAAACTTTACATTAAATCATCACCATCAGCCAATCATCACATAGAACACGATAGTAGCTACGAGGACTTCTTCCAATTTTGCAATTATTCAATTCTTAGAGTACTCGATCCTATATATAATATTACTCAATGTATTCTTTGAAACTCCTCAAGTTTCACTCCTTGTAGAATCCCTCCAGAAAGAAGTTATAGAAAGAATGGTAGACTTTATTCAGAGTCTGGTCTATTCAGGAGAATGAACTTCCTCCCCGAAAAGAAGTTATAGAAAGAATGGTAGACTTTATTCAAGTCTGGTCTATTCAGGAGAATGAACTTGTACAGAATGCCCCACACTCAATATTTAACATCCGATTCTGAAACTCACACACAAGAAACTATATTTTGTACTCTTTCCAATGAAATTTGTCCCATGTCATTTGGATTCTCTATGAAGAAGTTATGACTGTTTTACCTAGAACACATGTTTATTGACTAGCTTCAGGACTGGTCACAAACCCTATCTTCCACATAGTGTATCTCCATAATTATAGCGAATAAAGAGCTGAAATTTTTACCAGAGGTAACTTGACATGTCTTATTAATACCATAGAGATTTCACCATCTGAATCGTTCTATAAAATGTTTTATAGCAAAAATGGTAAGATGACCTGAAAATTACATACCTTAGAACACATCACCAAAAGAATTCATCCTCCCTTGAAATCTAGCCTTATTTACTTCTTATTTCTTCTAAAATTTGACTTGTGTCAAAATGAATGTATAATGATGTTTATTTATACCATTTATGTCACTTCATTTTAACATTAGGTCTGACCTGACACTTTCTTATTTTGTAATTCTTTTCTTTAATTATCTTCAGGCCCTACATGTACTTGCTTCTTCAATTCACTTTGTCATCTTCAAAAAATCATTTCTCCTCAACCATGAGGATCCACGTGACGTGCCACATACCACCAAAAACAACATGATGTATACTATCCAGTCATGGGTGTTGTATATGCANCTTGCGGTCCAAGACCCATGACTAGGGTTTTCATCAATGGCAACAACTAATCTTCCAATAGAAGGTTTTATTGAACCTTCCTTAAGATCACCTACAACAAGAACATTGTCAGATAGTTGGTTTTCATTTTTTTTTTGGATAGATCATTGTCATTGATGTCAACAAATGTGATGGGTGTATTTGAAGAAGTGTACAAGAATCCCCATAGGAGTGGTCATGAAGCCCGAAGTTGTTTGAGGAATAAGGATATGAAGGACAATGTAAATATAGGTAACACACTCATATATGGATAGTCCTCGTCATATTGTTTCCAACAGTAGGTGTTACATCACATAGTCCCTCATGGTTGAGGAATTATGAGGTTATGAAGTTGGAAGCCTCGAAGAATGGTTAAGAAGCCCCTAAATAGTTACAATTCATTAATTAAAGGGTAAAGTGATTGTAACAAGAAAGAACAAATTTCCCTTAAAGTTAAGGAAAGAATTTACTTTGAAAAGGTATAAATAAACTTCAAGAAGTATTTCACAAGTATATTCACACACACAAGTTTATTGAATATATTCCAAGTGAACAAGTGATCTATTGGAATATCTATTACGATGAGTCTGAGACATCGAAGGAAGTGCAAAGGAGAAAGTTTCAATATTGCAGAGGAGAGTGAGGGTTATGAGAAACACTATTTTGTCTGACCCCCATGATTCAGACTACTGGTGTCCCGTGAGGCACACCCAAGGGTTGTATGACTCTCATCCTGCGAGGTCTACTAGTTGACTAGTCTTAGTCCCTCAAGGCTAAGGAAAATTTTGGGAGGATGCTAGTAACAGGTTGTTGAGGTCGAGGAATAGTTATAAGTATGAAATATTTTGTATCAGGTTAGCAGGTTTAAAGCTATTTCTATATGCATGTTTTGAGGGTTACATGGTGATTTTATGGTGCATGCTTGAGGCATGTCCTTGGTATCTTTTTGAGTTTTGGTATATTCCTTGAGGCACATCTTGGATACTTGGCATAAGGTTTGTTGTATGGTATATGCTTGAGGAATATTATGAGTGATATGGCACATGTTTGATGGTATCTCTTGGTACATGGTTTATAGTAATGGCACATTCTTGAGGCATATGGTTTGAGGTACATCTTGGCTACATGGTTGAGTGATGTTATGGTATCTAGTTTTGTATATGTCATGGTGATGTTATCACATATTATGGTACTTGGTTGAGGAACTTCATTAATGATATCTTATTGTATATGTTGAATGGCATGATTGAGACATATCATGAGTGATATGGCATATATATGAGGCACATTCCTTGGTGCTTGGTTGAGGCATATCATTTGGTACATAGTTGATGTTTGGTAAATGGTACATGGTTTTGGTATACAACTGAGGTATATGGCTGATAATTGATGTTATGGTACCTACACTTAGCATATCTTATGGTATATGATTGGTAATATTGAGACACATCTTGGTGATGTTATGATTCATGTGTTGATGATGATATGGTACATTGCTAGAGGCACTTCTTGGTGATCTTGGTACATGGTATGGTACAGGTTATGATACATGGTTGATGTACATGGTTTGGTATAGGTTCTGGTACATGATTTATGTACATGGTATGGTACAGTTTTTGGTACATGGTTAATGTACACAATATCCATGTATCCATGTGAGTGGATCTGGTTATAGTTGGTTGATGATGGTATATTAGTGACAATGATAGTGAAAGTGATGATGACAGTGATTGTGATAGGTTGGATGATTTATTGATCATCAGTGACAAGTTGATGTGACAATGACAGTGACATATTTATGTGACAGTGACAGGTTGATGTGATGGTGATAGTGACAAGTTATTGTATCGGTGATATTGGCACATACGTGTTGATAAGTGATAGTGACAGGTTGAGTCTACACTTTTATTTTAGGGAAACATGATGGGGCAAGGTAAGAGGGTTGTAGCCTCCTTCTAGATGATGTCAGAGAACTCATGGAGTTGGAGATTCCTTTAGGTTGGAGCTTGTAAATTAGGGGGTCTTATCCTCCTTGTAGTTGGAGAAAAATAACACAGGGATTTGGAGATTCCTTCAGGTTGGAGCCTATAAAATAGGGGTTGGAGCCTCCTTCTAGTTATAGATAGATAATTTAGGGAGTTGTAGATTACTTTAGGATGGAGCCTGTAAACAGGGGTTTGGAGACTCCTCCCAGTTGCTGCTGAAGAATTTGTAAGTTAGTGCATCCTATGAATCTATTCTTTATATATATATGTATATATAATAAATCATTATGTGGTTTTCTCCCATTTAGGTTTCCATGGGAGAATTTGGAAGTTAGTGATTCTTATGATTTATTACGTTACTTTAAAATAAAGAGTGTATTCACAGTTAGAATGGAAGAATGTAAATGGTAATAGAACATGTGAGTCATAAAGAGCCATAAGAACCGGGGACAGGAGTTTGGCCAAGAGATTGAGTGCCTTATTGGATCAACTTGCTAGGACACTTAGGCATTATAGGCAAAGGCACCTGGACCGTAGACAATTTAGGCATCATAGGAATAAGTAAAGCAAGCAACCATGTGTATGACGTTCATATAGCTAGCGAGAAGATGTGCATATTTTGTTTCACGGGTATGTGTTATTTATATATATAAGAAATCATTATGTGGTTTTCTCCCATTTGGGTTTACTTCTTATGATTATATTCTCATTATATTTTGAATGCAATCATAAATGATATACTGTTGATAAATTTGAAGTTTATATATTGTGATTATAAGTGGTAAAAATTGATCATACTGATTCACCCCCTCCTCTTAGTATTCGAACAATTGGTATCAGAGAAGGTCCTTCAAGAAAACAATTTAACCACTGGAAGGAAGATCATAGAGTACACAAATATTGGAGTACCATAGTTATATGGGATGAAGGGAATGAGCTATGAGATATGGAGAAACAAGATGAAAGAATTTCTAGGCACATAGGGGTATGATGTTTGGTACTTAGTTGTTACAGGATACACTGGTTCAAAGAAAGAAAATACTACAACCAAGAAAGAATTGAAGAGAAATAACAAAATAACAATGGATTTGATATTGGAAGGATTACTGGATTCGGTAAAAGGAAAAGTGGGACAAAATTGATTAGCCAAATAAATTTTGGATAAGCTACATAATCTATACTTTAAGGAATCCCATTCTATTCCAGAGCCAATCCATGTTAATTAGAATAAATAATATGTTTAATAACAACGATATGAAAGATGTGTTAAAAAAATAGGATTGCAGAGCAATAAAATAAAATAAATGCGGAAATAAAACACAGAAGATACAAAATACAATAGAGACACAGATATATGTGGTTCACCCAGTGTTGGATACGTCCACTAGATAAATTTCCAGGTCCTTCCTTTATTATTATCCATCAAATGGAGGGATACAACCTATAACACACCCATTGTAACTTCCTCTTCTTTCTCTCATGATCTCCTCACTCATAATACAATATTCACAATGATACATAGATTCAATACATTTCCCTCATAAAAGGGGGTTAAATTCTAGGGAAAAAAAACATAAAATAACTTCTACCGTCATATCTGTGACCCTATAATGAACGGTCCAGATTTACTATGAAATTACAATATATATTTACAAGGAAATTTTTCCTTCAAGGGCTTTGCCCCCGAACCCCCGCTAGGAACCCACTTTCCCCTAGACCTCCCCTCTTCACTCCCCCGCATGGAGGAGTGTGCATTCTTCCAGGGTGTAAAGTCTTCATGGGGTATAAACACGACTGAAACAAAGACCTCTAAATCAGGAAGATAATCAGGCTCCACAACGAACAATCTCCCACTTGGAGACTGATCTCAAAACCTGCATCGTTGTTGTATTTGATGGACTATGAACCTTCTTGGACTTGGAAAATTTATCATATTCATCTTCATTCCTGAAGACTAACTAAAACTGAGTAGGAACTCATTTTCTCCCTGGTTACTCCCTTAGTTAACATGTCTGTAGGATTCTGGCTAATGTGTATCTTTTCCAACATCAAATGTCCATCTTCCAAGACAGATCGTATGAAATGGTAACTAAGTTGTATATGATTAGTATTTGAATGGAAGGATGATTTATTTTCAATATGAATGGCACTCTCACTATCACAGTATAACTTGATATTCTCTTGCTTCTTTACCAATTCCTCCATAAACCTCTGTAACCAAATCATTTATTTACTAGCCTCTGTAGCAACAACATACTCTGCCTCTATTGTTGAAAGTGAAACAACCTTTTGCAATTTCTAAATCCAACTTATTGTTGTTCCACCTATAGTAACAACATGCCCTGTAGTGCTCCTCCTGCTATCTTTATCACCTGCCATATATGAATCAACGTATCCCTTTAGAACAATGTCTAAACCTCCAAAACATAATGCATGAGTAGAAGTACCTCTCAAATTCCTGAGAATCCACTTTGCTGCCTCCCAATTGTTTTTACCTATATTTTTCATATACCTTCTCACAACTCCCACTGCATGTGCAATATTTGGTCTTGTGCAAACCATCGCATACATAAAGATGCCAACTGTTGATGGATAAGGGACCCTGGACATGTAGTCTATCTCCTCCTATGTATTGGGACACATTTCCTTAGATAATTTGAAATGGATGGCCAAAGGTGTACTAACTAGTTTTTCATTTTGCATTCTAAACCTCTCCAACACCTTCTCTATGTACTCACCCTTAGACAATGCCAATTTGCGATTTTTCCTATCTTTTTTTATTCTCATACCAAGGATTTTCTTTGCGGCACCCAAATCCTTGATCACAAATGAATTAGCTAATTTATTCTTGAAAACATTTATATCTTTCATATTAGACCCCGCAATAAGCATGTCATCTACATACAATATCAAGATAATATAGCTTCCGTTTTCTAGCTTTGTAAAATAAACATAGTGATGAAAATGACATCTAATATAACCTTGTTCTATCATAAACTTATCAAACTTCAAATACCACTGTCTTGGAGCTCACTTTAGTCCATACAAGCTCTTCTTCAACCTGCATACCAAATTCTCTTTCCCTTTGACCTCATACCCCTTTGGTTGTTGCATATAAATCTCTTCCTTCAAATCCCCACGGAGAAAAGTTGTTTTTACATATAACTCTTCAAGATGCAAATATTCTACTTCCACAAGACTTAAAATAGTCCTAATTGAAGTCATTTTAACAAAAGGAGAAAATATTTCATCAAAATATATACCTTTCCTTTGTGCAAACCCCTTTACAACAAGTCTAGCTTTGTTCCTCTTTTTTCCTCCATGTTCTTCCTTCAACTTGTAAACTCATTTATTCTGCAATGCTCTTTTTCTTGTAGGCAACTTAAACAAGTCCCAAGTCTGGTTATTTACCAAGGAATCCATTTCCTAATTCATGCCTTGCTCCCACTTGTTTTTGGTGTCTTCCTGCATTGCCTCTTCGTAACATTCTGGTTCACCAGAATCAGTCAACAATAAATAATACAATGACAGAGAGTATCGTTCAAGGGGTCTACTTAACCTGGTAGATATTCTTACAACACTTGCAGGAGTTTGAGGTACATGTTGATCTTGTTGTTGTACATATTGATTTTCTCGTACCTTTGGATTTTATTTTTCAGTGATCTCATCAAGCACTGTGTATTCTGGTTTTTATTTTTCCTATTTCTTTCCCTGCAATTGGTCTTTATACATGATCTTCTCATTGAATATGAAATCTCTACTCCTAATGATTTTGTTATTTTCATAATACCATAATTGATAACCAAAATCATTAACATTGTATCTAATAAAGGTACAATTCTTGGATTTAGCCTCAAGCTTTGTTCTATTTTCTTTATCAATATGGACAAATGATTCACAACCAAAAGTCTTCAAAAAGTAATAGTTTACCTTTCTACCTGTCCATTCCTCCTATGGAATTATACCATCCAAAGAGATTGAAGGTCTTTTATTTATTAAGTAAACAAAAATATCTATAGCATATTCCTAGAACTATAAGGGCAAACCAACATGCAATCTCATACTCCTTGCACACTCCATGATTGTCTTGTTCATCCTTTCTGACACACCATATTCCCGTGGTGTTCTTGGAACTGTCTTCTCTCTACGAATCCCATGGTATGAGAAGTAATCATCAAACTTCTTGTTGCAATATTCACCTCCATTGTCTGATCTGAGACACTTCAACCTTTTTCCTGTCTCATTCTCAACCAAAGATTTTCATTTCTTAAAAGTATCAAAAACATCTGATTTTTGTCGAATGCATTAAACCCAAGTTTTTCTAGTTGCATCATCAATAAAAGTAAGATAATAACGAGATACACCAAGAGATGATACTTAAGTTGGTCCCCATACATCTATATGCACAATATCTAACCTTTCACTCTTCTTTTCTTTTCTGACTATGAGAAATTTCACTCTCTTCTATTTTCCATAAACACAATGCTCACATAAATCCAAATCAATTTGTTTAATATCTGGAAACAAATTTATTTTTTTAAGTATTTGCGTCCCCTTCTCACTCATGTGTCGAAGCCTATGATGGCACAGTGTTGTATCCACTCCTGTAGAAGATAAAGATATAGAAGAGTCAATATTACGAGTACATAAATACAATGTACCTACCTTCTCTGCTTTTGCTATCACCAATGATCCTTTGGTGACCTTCTACACATTATCTGTAAATATGGATATTCAACCTTCACTTTCCAACCGCCTCGTTGAAATTTGATTTTTCACTAGATATGGAATATGTCTTACCTCTGTCAACAACCATTGGTTTCCATTGCTTTGATTTATTTTTACCTTTCCCATTCCAACAATTTTTCATGGTGCATCATCACCCAAATG
>SNQJ01S0014465.1:230587-247916 GCA_010110895.2 Picea sitchensis | reverse complement strand
GTGCATCATCACCCAAATGAACCTGTCCAAAATCACCTTAAACATAATCTAGAAAATGTTTCCTATGGGGTGTGGCACAAAATGAATCCCCTGAATCTACTACCCAAGACTAAAAAATATTATCTATAGAAAGAGTCAAAGCATCTTATAACACATCACTTGTTACATTTGCTTCCTAATTTTTATCTTGTTGTCCATCTCTTTGTTTCTTTGGAGCTCTGTAGTCTTTCTTCAAATGTCCTTTCTTCCCACAATTCCAACACTATCTCTTTACAAATATGGATTTGGATCTTCCCATCCTAGAATTCACGCGATTCCTTTAGCCCTTTCCTCTATCCTTTTGTCTTCCCATGTTCTCCATGTTTAACACATTACCTAATGTCTCACCCGTGTTTTTTCGTCGCATTTACTCACTAAGGATAACACCAACAACATCATCAAATTTTAAATTATTTGAACCAGAGACAGATTTACTTACAACCATGACCAAGCTGTTCCAGCTTTCTGGCAATGAGAAAAAGATTAGAAGATCCCTGACCTCATCATCAAAGTCCACATTTACATAACTTAGTTGATCAGTAACAGTATTAAATTCATTTAAATGATCTGCAACATACCCACCTTCTGACATCGTCATATTAAATAATCTCTTCATTAGAAATACCTTGTTGGACACTGAGGTTTTTTCATACAGTTTAGACAATGCTTCCATCATCTCCTTCATTGTCTCTTCTTTCAAAATATTAAGAGCCACCGACGCTGCCAGGCTTAGTAGTATCATTCCTAGTGTCTTTCTGTCAAGAACCTCCCATTCTTCATCCTTCATGGTCGTTGTTATAAGCCTAAATTGCACCATACATGCATACCTGAAATCAGGCCATCTTACTTGCCATTTTTTCCAAGCTATCATTGAAAAGTTGCACTTTAGCTGCACCATTACAGCCTGCATATAGCCACAAAAGTTGCAAAAAATAAAAATTTGCAAGGGATTCGTTGATATTACGGGCTATTGGGTAGTTTCCCAACTAATCCACTGCTTATAGCTCATAACCCAACCAAATAACCATCCTTTTGTCATATAAAAGGAAGTGTTGGGGTATCATTCCAAGGAGAAACATAGAAGCAGTGAAACTCTACCCATTTCATAATTCCCCTTTGCCCCAAGAATTTGTAGCCACATTGTGAGTTTTGAGCCAGAATTCCCTATTCTAGCCTTTTTCCTCAATTACTAGCCTAATCCATTTCCTAGAGAGAGATGAAGAGGAGAAAGATACGTGGAAGCATTTGGGCCTTGGTAAAGAGGAGCCCAGGACCGGGTTCAAGGAGAAGTCACCGATCTCATTTTGTAAGTGACTTTTTGAGATTAATATAAAGAAGTACGTTTTCCGTCCCGCCACATGATGTGTTCAATATTGATATTTGATTTATATTTTATTATGACATCTAACCCACTAATTCATATATATAATGCATGTTCGTAGTTTCTTGTTTGTCTTTTGGTGAATGCAGGTTAGCCTTGGGTGGAGATTTGCAGTCGAGGAACAACTGAACGCAAAGCGATCGACAACGAACATGGATTTTAAGCTAAGACTATCGGATCCCTATACTTTGTACTTTATGCATAAATGTGGGGTATTTTCAGGATATTTGTTAAAAGTAGGAGACTTTAGACGATTATCTCTTCCTACACTTTAGAACCCTAGTGTAGTTTGTAAGGTGTTTTTCCCACTCTAGCAAAATTGACGACCATACTAGGGAGCCTCTAGGGCTTTTAGGGGATGTTTTTGGGTGTTTTAATTGGTTTAATTACCTCCTTGAGTTCTTTGTAAGTTGTTGAGTCTTCAATGGATTTTGGTCTGCCATACCAGTACTCCTTGCCTGGTCAAATTGACTGTTAGTTCTCTTTTTTTTAAGAAGTTACAAAGGTGTACGCGGTCTACAGTGGGTCTGCACACGTACATAGGCTCCCTACCTTTGGACATCCCGCGTACATACAGAGGATGCTTAAGTGTCAGTAGCATGCCTATGTCAAGAAATGTTTTCAGTAAGATGAGGCAGTCAACCTCTTCCTTGATTGAAGTCATACTTCTCAAGGGTTTCTTGATCTAGTACTGGTCTCTTTTTTTACAGTCTTTAGCTTGGGTTTGATGCCAGTTTGCTTGTCTTTTTAAAAAAAAATTCTTGTGTTTCCTAACATTTTAAACTTTTTTTTATCTTGAAAGTTTAAGGAAAATGGGGGGCCATGAATCGTGTATTCATCAGTTTCTTTTAGAATATTTTTTTATTTCTTCTTTGATTGGAAGAAAATATAAAAAAAAAAAAACTTATCTTGTTAGGTCTCTTTCTTTCTTGGAATTTTATTTACATTTTTATTTGAAAAAGAAAAACAAATTAGCATAGTGTTGTGTTTTCTTCTCATCCTAAAATATTTTCAAAAGAAAAATAAGAAAGATAAGCCTTCTTTTCTAGTGTTCTTACAAGTTTATTTTTTGCAAGAGTCTTAACAACATCAGTTGCACTACCACACCCCTTCTGAGTAAATCAATATTTAAAACAAACGCTAAAATGAAAATTAACTAGACTTTTTATGTTTGTAGGGTCAACCAACTAGTTTGGGGTTAGGGCCTTGAATTAGGTTGGAGAGGAAACTCTTCAAGGCCTTTAAATAAAACATTGGAGTCTGAGTTAGGGAGTGTTAAAGTCCAGTAAACGTGAAAGTTATCTGGGACCCCCCTCTAACACAGGGGCTAAACATGAGGTCGCGTGCGGAAAGGTAGCAGAGATAACCCCTCCAAAGTCGGACCAAGCATAGTGGGGAACGCATATAGACGACTTGTCTTGGTATTTTGTTGATCACATTTTCCATGGAGCTTCATGGGTCTCGAATCTATTTGAGGTACTCAGTTGTCTTCCAGAACACTTTCTTTCAATACCATCGATAGGTTTCGGGCTTGATACCCTACTCATTGTGGTCCACCCGACTATCGACTGTACACGCCTGGTGATTGTTCACGAGCTGGCAACCTAGTTGCCTTTATTTTAGGGACTTACACAGGTGACTGTGGGGGTATACCATAGTACCTAGGGTAGATGTCGGGTAACACTTTATAGATTATACTCGGAGGGTGCTTCCGTGTTCGAGTTGCACTTACATCGGTAAGTTTCTCTAGTGTTGGTTGGCATAACTGTTCTTCCTACTAGTTAGTCATTTTATTGATTTTCCTTTAGGAAATCTTAGTGTGTGGTCTGTGCTCCTTAGTTTTCTAGACTTAGTTATTTAGTCATTGATTTGGGTCTCTGACATAGGGTGGTAGAGCACCCACTCCATCGGTCGTGAGGAATTTTTGGTCTTCCTCTAAGAAACGTGGATCTGTCTCTTTATAGCTGTTGTTTTTATAACACTGGTTCGCCAGATTCAACGTGCGTGATTTTTACAGACTTGAACGATCCCACAAGGGGAGAACCTGTGCATAGGATCTTCATGGAAAAGGTTCTCGATGATACCAACTAAGGAACCCCTTCACAAGGGGATTCTTGTGCTCTTTCATTTCTTTGGAAACGTTGGTGTCCCTTTGATGGCCACTTTGTACATTCCTGGGATGAATGTGGGACTACCAGTCTGGTTGGGTACCATTACAAATGTCCCAAATTCTCTTGACGCTTCTCAATTAAGCACCTTATGTCATGGGCACCATGTTGATGTTCCTTAGTCGGTAAATTGTTCTCCTCCTCCTTCTCCCACCTCTGGTGAAAGTATAGTTACTAGTAACCGAAAGTATAAACGAAGTAGAAAGAGGAAGAATAGGAAGAAGAAATCACCAACCTCTGCGATTCACGATGGGGGAAAGCACCCAGCCTCTTCCAGTCATGCCGGGGAAAAAAGTCCAGTCCATGCTAGTCATACTGGAAATAGGTATGTAGCCTCTTTGAATCATGTTATTGACCCATCGCCAACCTCTGCAAGTCACATTGTAGATGTGAAACCAACCACTTATAGTCATGTTGGGGGCATTGATTCTGTTGAGAAACATAGACATATAGGATGTAAACCTAAGTTCCCTTGTAATATTTGCAAGGGAGATCACCTTACTCATCTATGCCCTAGAATTCTAGAGGTATGAAGATTGTGGTCCATTCAGTCTTTGGTTGATGAAGTGGTCATGCCGATGCAGTCGTCGACTGATCCCACTCCTATTTTGGGGGTTAGGTGCCTTTAGACCATGTAGTATCACAGTCTATTCAACCATTGGTTGAGAAAGTGGTCACGCTAATGAAGTCTTTAGATGATCCCACTCTTCTCTTAGAGAGTGTCAAGTCTAATAAAGTGGTCATGCCGATGCAGTCTTTAGATGATCGCACTCTTCTCTTAGAGAGTGTCGAGTCTACCAAAGTGGTCATGTCGATGCAATATTTGACTGATCCCACTCTTCTCTTGGGGAGTGATGTGTCTACCGACTATGTTTTTAGCATTTCCAGTTTTGTACTTTTAGGACAAGGGGGCATTCCACTCGTTCCAAGCACACCCGCTTCAAACCCTAGGATGGTTTCCTTTGATTGGAATGATCTTGTTGAGCCTCGTCTTCCTTCTTTAGAACATTTTCAAATAAGGGTTGAAGTTAATTCAACAAACATTTATCGATGTATTGTGGATGAAGGAGCCTCTACAAGTATTTTATCCAGCTAAGTTTGGAAAGTCTTGGGATCTCCCGAGCTTGTGTCTGCTTCGCATGAGCTGTTGGCTTTTGACAGACGTCCTAGTGAATATTTGGGGGTTCTTCCTTAGTTTCCTATCTCGTTAGGTGGGAAGATTTTCCTTGTCGATTTTATAGTGGTGCAAGGCCTGTTAGATTTTAATATGCTTCTCAGGCGTGATTATGTATATGCTATGAATGTTGTGGTGTATACGCTCTTTTGGGTGATGCATTTCCTTCACAATGGAAGCATTGTCACTATCGACCAGCTGGCATATGATAATCACCATCCTAATTCGGTGTTAGTTTAGGTTGCCCCTTTATATGTTCCTAGTTTTCGTGTAGACTCTACCCTGCCATGGGTTAATTATGTGGCATCTTATCCTCAGTGTTCAATTTATTCTGAACAGGAACCTATGAAATCATGTTTGCCTTATCGAGACTTGGTCTCAGAAATTGATCCATTGGTTTATCTAATGGAGGCATGGGAGCCCTTTCTTTCCCCCCTAGGTCCAAGTGATCTTGAGTCTCCTTCTGAGTTTGATCTCGTTGTTTGTAGATCCTCAAGCCCTCATGATTTTGATTCTTCGCTGATAGAATCTACTAGTCATGGCCAAAGCCTCCATCGTCATATGGAATATGGTCAGTTTACTTCACCCTTTGGGACTTTTGACCCTTGTTTGCATGATTTCTTGGATTTTGAATTGCCTTCAGATGAGGCTATCCTTGAAGCCATGACTACGGTTTCTATACCATGGGAGGATTTACACCATGGTTTGTGTTTTCTTCCCTTTTGGGATACTTTCCAAGTTGACTATCGAAGAGACTCTTAGTCTGCGCCTAGCAGTGGGTTCTACCTTAACCAATTTCTTACATGAGTCGTAGCCCCCCAGAGTCTTCTTTAATCTCTTTTCAGACTCTCTAAATATGAAAATATTGTTGAGTGATCTTGTTGTCCTTCACGCTCGCCAAACTAAAATTTGAAGGAACATCTATCTAGCGATAGTTTACCCCTTTTTCGGTTTGGATGGTCAATTTTACAAACAAAGGTACACTGTAGAAACTTCAGTTTGCTAGAAGAGTATTCTCAGGTATAATTTTACCCCTTTTTTGGTCCCGAGGGACTAAATTTATGAAGGAACCTCCACACAGTCCATAGTTAAGCTCTTTTCTGACTCCCTAAAATTGAAAAGATAGTCGAGTGACCTGGTTGCTTAACACTCGTTAAACTGGTCGAGAAGAATGTCCTCTATGGAGTCCATAGTTAAGCTCTTTTCAGACTCCCTAAAATTCAAAAGATAGTTGAGTGAACTTGTTCCTTCACACTCGTTAAACTAGTCCAGAAGAACGTCCTCTACGAAGTCCATAGTTAAGCTCTTTTCAGACTCCTTAAAATTGAAAAGATCATCGAGTGACCTTGTTCTTTCACACTCGTTAATTGGTTCAAAAAAACATCTACTTGCATGAGTTTACCCCTTTTTTCAACTTGTATATTAAGGAGGAAAAAGGTACACCTCAGGAGATTCGTCTCGCTCGGAGAGTTCTCCTCAGTAAATTTTACCTTTTTTCTGGCTAAGGAGACTAAATCTAGAAAAAGGCAGCGAGTCCATAGTTAAGCTCTTTTCAGACTCCTTAAAATTGAAAAGATTGTCAAGTGATCTTGTATTTTTCACACTCTTTAAAATAGTTTTGAATAGAAGTATTTTTTATGCTAGTTTACCCCTTTTTCGAACCGACTAGACTATCTTCAAAAAAGGTACTCTAGTGGAGTTTTCTTTTATGTTTTTTCAGACTCTCTAAAAATGAAAAACCATTGAGCTTACCTTCTTTGGGCTCATTTAAAATTACATTGAAGGACGTTATCATTGTGTCTTATTAATCGCATCTGCATCTTTGGCCTAATGTCGACTCCATGTTTCTTTCAACTAAACCTTTGAAACATGCATTATGCGCAATCCTTGTAGCACTTTCCCTTTGCATCTTGACACCTTGACCCATGGAGGAATTTTCCCGAGTGTCCTTTCCCTGCACATGTCTCCTTGCCCTAAGTAGTAGTGTGTTCCTTGCTCTTGGAACTAGTATGCTTGCGACATGCATTCCTCCTTTATAACGTAGCATTCTTTTATTCTTTTTCAAGCTCTCTAAAATATTGAAAAAGACAAAAAAATCAAGTATACCCCAAAAAGAGGATGGGAAAAGTATTTTCTTTTTATGGTAGCACAATGAGTCACCCTTGGAAAAATCACATCCTTTCGTTTGTCTGTCAATATTTGGGATTTAATATGACCTTAGTAAGTTTTTATCATAACATAGAGTTGTGTCCTCCTCCATTTGGTTATCCTTCCAAATATATGGAGATTTTGCGTTGCCTCCTGCATCGTGTACTTATGTCAGTACCATGCTTCCTGAGTCTCATCATTCATCGTGCTATTGTCCAAGGGAATTCTTAACCAACTTGAGTCGGCCCTTTTGTAGTTTGTCTCTTTTCCTCATGCTCGACCATCCCGAAAGTCCAATCAAAGTCTTTGTTCGAAATCAATAGAGTTCTCTGCCTGATTACCAAGATCCTCTTGTTTGATCCCCGACAAGTCATTAAAGACCTCTAGGTAGTGTAGTTGTACACTCATATTACACCCCTACCTGTGTTTTAAATATCTTGAAGTTGTTTCTCAAGATCTGAAGGCCTCATATCCAGCCATCAGGCATCATTAGCTTCTCGAAGATGGATACTATACATGTATATATTTGTTTTTGAGCTGTAGATCCACTATGTATTTCTCACAGATACACTTTATATAGTTATATGACATGTATTTGCAGTGTATTTGATTGGCAGCCATGATTTATTTCATCCCGAGCATGGGTATGACCGACTCGGTGAGACAATTGTTATTTTGCAGATGGCACCTCCTGAACTCTAGTCCTGGGCTCACCCGCTTCATACGTTGGTAAAGATTTGTAATGTATTTTGGCCATCAAATGCTCTTATGAACTCACACATTAGGGGGCATTTGTTATAACCCTAAATTGAACCATACATGCATACCTATCATCAAGCCATCTTACTTGCTATTTTTTCCAAGCTATCATTGAAATCTCTTCTTAAAAAACATTTTTTTTGAAGATGTACGCACCTTGCACCATTACTACCCATGTATGTATGCTTTCTGCACCACTACAACTCACGTACGTACACTAGCTACACCATTATATCCCACGTATAGCCACAAAAGTTGAAAAAAATAAAAAATTGCAAGGGATTCGTTGAGATTACGGGCTATTGGGTAGTTTCCCAACAAATCCACCACCTATAGCCCGTCACCCAACCAAATAACCATCCTTTTGTCATATAAAAGGAGGTTTTGGGGTCTCATTCCAAGGAGAAACATAGAAGCAGTGAAGCTCTCCCCATTTCATAATTCCTCCTTGCCCCAAGAATTTGCAGCCACATTGTCAGTTTTGAGCTAGAATTCCCTATTCTATCATTTTTCCTCCATTACTATCCTAATCCATTTCCTAGAGATACATGAAGAGGATAAAGATACGTAGAAGAGATTGGATCTTGGTGAAGAGGATCCCAGGATTGGGTTCGAGGAGTAGTCGTCGATCTCATTTTGTAAGTGGCTTTGTGAGATTAATATAAAGAAGTATTTTTTTTGTCCCGCCACATGATGTGTTCAATCTTGATATTTGTTTTATATTTTATTATGACATCTAACCCACTAATTCATATATAGAATGCATGTTCGTAGTTTCTTGTTTGTCTTTTGGTGAATGTAATTCACCCTTGGAATGAGATTTGCAGTCGAGGAACAATCGAACGCAAAGGGATCGACACCGGACATGGAGTTAAAGGTAAGAGTAATGGATCCCTATACTTTGTACTTTATGTATGAACGTGGGGTATTGTCGGGATAATTTTTAAAAGTAGGAGACTTTAGAAGGTTAGCTCTGCCTGCACTTTAGAACCCTCATGTAGTCCGTTGGGAATTTTTACCACTCTAGCAAGTCTCAGTTTCTTTTCTATTCCACCCAATGGTAGGAATAGATCCTTCTGATGTAAATAATGTTCCATCTGCATCTTCCATAACTGGTAGTTTTGGCCATTAAATTTTTCATCCCTAAATTTTTCATCTTCTGCAATTGCTCCCACTCGAACCATGAACCCTCTTTTCATGCAAGTTACCTTTATCTCTGATACCAGTTGTTAGAAAAATAGGATCGTAGAGCAATAAAATAAAACAAATGCGGAAATAAAACAAAAAATATACACAATATAATAGACACATATATACGTGGTTCACCTTGTGTGGGCTACTTCCACCAGAGAAATATCCAGGTCCTTCCTTTCTTATTATCTAGCAAATGAAGGGATACAACCTACAACACACCCACTATAAATTCCTCTTATTTCTCTCACAGTCTCCTCACTTAGAATACAATATTCACAATGATACATAGCTGAAAGGATGAAATCATGAACATCCAGATGATGAAGAAAGAAGAAGATTGTGAGAATCCTCAAGAAGAAGTTGTCCCATTAAGAGTTAAAATCTTCAAGATCATCGAGAACACTAAAGGGACAGAAAGCTCCACATCATCAGTAAAGAAAAATAAAATTAAATTTTGTAGGTTACTTGAAAGGAAGAATCAAGAGAAGGCTAAGAACTATGTATAAGTCATCAGAGGCCCTATTAAGAAGGAATAATCTGGGTCCTCAAAGAATAACCTTCCAGAAATGAAGAAAACTCAAGAAGAATATTATAGATAAGATGGATATCAAAGAATACCCTCCACTTCCAGGTATCAAAGAAGCTTCAACCATTGTGAAGGAAATAACATCAACTAATATCATGATCAATAAAGGAAAGTATTCAAAAATATGACATCACAAAGAATATCATTCACTCCGATTGGATTACTGAGAGGGGGGGTGAATCAGTAATAGAGAAATTTAATCCTTTTTAACCATATAATGCAAGTTTTATATCAATGTAGAATTATCATCGAAAAATTGCAAAGTAAGTAAACAATGAACAGATGAGCAATTATACACTTAAACAGTCACCAATGTTTTTACGTGGAAAACCAAAGATGGATAAAACCATTGAATCCTTTTTCTTATATGTCTTTAATAATCACATTCATTGGAAGCACCAACTTCCTTTGTTTTCCAGCCACAACTGGAAGGAGGCTCCAACCCCCTAGTTTCTAAGGCTACAACTTGAGGGAAGATCCAACTCCCAAATTAGTGGGATAGAACTTCAAGGAGGCTACAATCCCCTATGCTCTTCGGCTACAACCGGAAGGTGGCTACAACCACCTGTCCTTGCCCCGTCCAACTGCTCTGAAATAAAAGTAGAATGATGGAACCACTGTTACACTATCATTGTGAGATATACTACTGTAAACTTGTACCAATCAACCTGTAATCAACCTGTTCCATAAACAAGTGCATCAACCATGCACCAACTTGTACCAAGCAACCTATAATCATATGGTACCATAAACAAGTGCATCAACCATGCACCAACCTATATCAAACAACCTGTAATCATCATGTACCATAAACAAGTGCATCAACCATGAATCAAACTGTACCTCAACCTATACCATCAATGAGTGCATCAACGATGCACCAAATATGTACCAATAATGCATCAAATACACAGAAACTATGACTCGTCAAGATGTACCAAAATCATCAAATATACACCTCATGTATGTGCCAACTCATCAACTACTTGTCTCAACCATGTACCCAACATGTACCTCAACCAAAAGACCTCATCAATTTCATCATATAAATCTGATTTGTAACTCTTTAATAGACCTAGTGTATATAACCACATGCCTGCAAGCCTTCCTTAACAAGAGACTAGAATTTTCATGAAACTTTACTTTAGTCTCACATGACTAGTTTTGGACTTGTCAACAACCCTAACTTGAAATAATCATAACTATGTACCTCTAATGAATAAAGTTCTAAAAATAATACACAATGTTCTTCTGTGTGTTTTCTGCAATTTGTCCAAGTTTCACTTCTTGGAACCTCCCAGAAAAGGAGTTATAGTAAAAATGGCATACCTTGCTGAATTATGGCTTATTCTAGAGAGTCTACTTGTAGAGCGTGCCTCGCATGGAATATATGTTGTATAGATTTGAAAATGGTACATATAATACTAAAGACTATAATAGAACCAATACATTTGGTCTTACTGAATTTGTATTTGTTATGAATAATTTATGACAGTTTTACTTGAAAATTTTGTTTTAGACTAGTTTCAGGACTACCCATAAACCCTATTTTCCACAGAGTGTAACTTCAAAAAATACAACGACCCATAAGCTGAAATTATTATCACATCTACTTGGATATGTCTCCTCAACGACCTCCTGATTTCATAGTCTAAATCATTCTAGAAAAACATTTATTGTGAACATTGTGAGATTACTTGTAAATAACATACCTTAGAAAGCATCATCAAAAGAATTTATCCTCCCTTGAATTTCGACCTTCTTTACTTCACCTTCCCTCATAAATTCACCTTATATATCCTTTGGTTGCCTCAGTCACTTGTATATATTCAATATGCTCAAGTGTGATTAAAATTATAGAGCCTTTCCTCTTATTTATACTTTCATGTAGCTTCCTTAAGGGGTTACCTTTTAACCATCTTAACCCACTTTCCTTATTTTAGGGTTAACCCACTTCTAACCACTTGTCCACTTAATAATTTCTCCATTAAATTTATTATTCAAATAATTTCTTTTGCATCCTATTTGACTTATAGTACATTCATCACTTCACTTTATTGTTTAAATAACTTCTTCTTCGCAAACACTTTGACTACTTTGACCTTTTGGGGCTTCTGATGGCTTGTGAGGGTTCTCCAACTTCATATGGTCATAACTCTTTAACCGTGATGAGTTATGTGACGTTCCAAATACCACTAGAAATGGC
Organism: Picea sitchensis; assembly: GCA_010110895.2. Taxonomy (NCBI): domain Eukaryota; kingdom Viridiplantae; phylum Streptophyta; class Pinopsida; order Pinales; family Pinaceae; genus Picea; species Picea sitchensis. Next base: position 236,261 of record SNQJ01S0014465.1, on the reverse strand, counting down.
ATGACATGCAATATGCACATAGAATAGTATTACTTGCAAATATATCAAAACTCATACTATTATCCATCAAACAAACTTGGTTCCATTTCTCAAACCTTTCTGCTACCAGAATTCGCTACCAGAATTTATTCAAGGGTTGAAATCAATGAAAACCAACCCAATTAATCAACAATATCCCCCTTTGTCATTGATGGAAAAGCAATGATCCAATACTCAGCTTTGATGCAATACTGAGGTCATGTCACGCAATACTAAATTCATATCACCCATGCTCCCCCTGTGACCATCCCTCCCCCTGGAACCATGCCTTTGTGATCTTTCTCCAAGAATTTAACTTTTCAACTGATAAATACCCCCCCCTTTCTCATCAAAGGCAAAGGTATCTTTCCATCCAAGGTTGCTCCCCCTGACTGAATTGTCCTTGGGGATACTCCCCCTGAATGAACTCTTTCTGAAACTGATCTCCCAACCTAAACTATCCTCTTTATGGTGCTTCCTTGTGTAAATATAAAACATATAAGATAAGAATTAAAAAGCATTCATTTTGGAGTACAAATTACTCTGAGTCTTTGGCGAAGATACTCAAAGGCTTCCCTTGGAAGCAGTTTTGTAAATATGTTTGCCACTTGTTCTTTTGTGCCCACATATTCAAATCCGATGTTCTTCTCTACAACCTGTTCCTATAGAAAATGATACTTGATTGGAATGTGCTTCGTCTTGGAGTGCATAACCGGTGTTGGAGCTCATAAATGTCCTATTTTCATCCATATTTCTCTTCATCATTCTTCACATTTCATCGCCCCATTAACCTTTCACGATATCATTTCCATAAATATGCTTGGGTTTCACCTTATTTTTCTCCACTTTATTAATTTTAGTATTAAAAGGGAATTTGTGATTAAATGTTAGAAAATCAACATGTTTTCATATATATCTCAAATATGTGTGAGCTTTGTAATGTGTAGGAATATGAGAAGGATTAATTCAAAAGGACTTCTTGAATACTTCCTCCACCATTTCAAGATTTGAGGAGATAATTCAATCCCATTCCAAGGAGAATATTATGGAGATTTGGTTGGAATATATTATCCGAGATATATGGGAGATATGTGTTAGGATTTGAAGGGATTATATTTTGTAATAATGGAAAATAGGTTGAGAGAAAAGTGGATCTGTAATAATGACATGGTTATCTTATCTTCAAGGCTCTCATGTATAAAAGAGAGTGCTCTCTCTTCATGAGATTTCAGTTGTAAGTAGAGAATTAGAGTAGTCATTAATGGTAGTCATTAGGATTCGAAAGAGAAAGGGATTCTTAGCTTTGATTCATGGTTTTGGTTTTCATGTTTTCATTATTCTTTTATAAAGATTGATTTGATTATCATAATATAAGATTGCTTCGTTGGTGAGAGCTCTCTCATATGTTGTTATGCCATTCAACTCTTTACTTGTTGTATTTGCTTTTCCTTCATGTAGTTCTCCATTTCTAGATTAATTTCCTTCATGCAATTTCACATTCCAAGATTAATTTCATTTATGCAACTAGATTAATTCAATTCCAAGTCGTGTGTTAGATTAATGATTCTATTTTAGTCGTGTGTTAGATTAATGATTATAATTCAGTAGTGTGTTAGATTAATGATTCAATTTTAGTTGTAGCTTAAACATTAGATTATATTAGTCTCGCTTCAATCTTGCATATAGTTTGCATGTGCTTCGTCAATTTACGAACCCTGGGTTGACAAATTAGATAGTTGGGCAAGTACTACAACTCAATTAATACAACATTATTTTGGCCCAATATAACGACTGTTGTTCCCTTGTCACGTTTGTTGTTCCTTTTTCTATTCATTTGAACGGAATGATTGTTGTTCCTTTTGTTACGATTGGTGTTCCTTTTGTTGTTCATTTGAAAAGAATGATTGTTGTCCCTTTGCAGGGGTCATATCTCTGGAGGACGAGTATTGAAAACGAAAGGTAAGTAGGCGACAAGTAAAATTCTTGTGCCAGTGCCTACCTTTGGATGATGCATAAAGGTTATATTTTAAGACATCTTTAGAGCCCAAAATTTTGGCGCCGTTGTCGGGGAAGCACGATGGATTGAGGTATTAGTTTCTTTTTCATTTCAGTTCATGCAAGTGTGATCTAAATGTGTTGGTAAGGGTTCATAGAAGCTTGTGACAAGAGACTCCTCATTTTCTCCCTACCAACTAGGTAGAAGTAATTTCGATTTTTGAAAATTTCAATTTCTGCAAGCTTAGTTTCAATTGATGCAAGTGTGATCCAGATATGTTTGTTAGGGGACATAAAAGCTTGTGAGAGGAGACTCCTCATGTTCTCTCTACCAACTAGGTACAATTAATTTCAATTTCTGCAAAATTAGTTTCAATTTCTGCAAGTGTAATCTAGATATGTTGATTAGGGGACATAGAAACTCATGAGAGGAGACTCCTCATGTTCTCCCTACAAACTAGGTAGAAGTAATTTCATTTTTTGCAAATTTCAATTCATGCAAAAGTAGTTTTAATTCTTATGATCTACATGTGTTGAGGGTCATAGAAGCTCGTGAGAGGAGACTACTCACTATCCCTGCCAACTATCAGGAATGTTTTGATTTCCGCAACTGTGAAGAGCAATTTTTTTTCCATTTCAGTAAGAGTTCTTTTATTCAAATTTTTTTCATTTAGATTTTAGTTTTGTGTGCTATAAGAATCCTTTTTTTTAACATGATTTAACAATGAATTTAATCTTGGAAGAACTTACGCAGATCCTAGAAAAAGTCGGGGTCTCCTCTTCTCTAGAAGAGGAGATCTTGACAGCAGCTGAAAGCTTATTCACTCCTCCCGAGGCGAATGAAGAATCAACATACGAAGAACCTTGCATGTTTAATGAAGAATCATTAGGTGCACAAGAGAGCGAGGAGGACAATGAGGAGATGCAACATGATCTGAGTAAGACAAATTACACCTACGAAAGCCTGATCGAACACTGGTTTCAAGCAATTACTAAGTTAGATTCATTTCGTTTTTCTTTTTCTTTTTTTAATTTACAGTTTCAACAACTAATTTTGCACGTTCATACATATTTCTGATTTTCATTTGAGAAATTGAATGATAACATATTCTTGTCACTGTTATGTGCATGTCTACATTGGCTATTTGATTACACGTAACTAATCTCTAATTTTTAATTAGCATAAAGTAGGTAGGATTTTTCATTTTTTCTTTTAGTTTTCAATAAGTATGCTCTTCTCTCTGCTTCATGCGATCATGAAAATTAGAAAGTAGGATGACTAAATTGATTTCAGGAAGAATTTTAATTGTTGATGATGAAAAAATTTCCTAATATATTTTTCGTCTACAATTTTCAATAAGTTTGTTCCATTTGCTCACAATTTGTTTTTAATAAGTTTTGCATTGAATTTTTAAAGTTCTTTATTTTCTGAAAACATAAAAAGAAAAAAATATAATAAATTTGTTCCTCTATTGTTCGATCTGCAAACAAAACAATAAAACAAAAATTATAAAGAATAAAACACAAATTATAAAGAAAAAATGCAGAAATTAAACTGAAGATATTTCACAAACTGGGATCTGGGTTCTTATGTTTTTTGGACAGGAAGTGCATTATGTTATGATACAAAAACCCAGTAAATTTCAGGACAACTTAGTACACGGTTTTCGAGAAAATTAATATAGTCACCTTCAACCATTTCTCTTATATCGCGATATCCATGCATCAAATGGTTCTGATTTTTGGCATGCAGATGTATTGGGACCACAGGAAGCTTCCCACAAAAATTTAGCCAAACCCAATACACAGTTTTTCAGAAAATCAACATCGTCACTTCCAACCATTTCTCTTATATCTCGGGATCTGTGCATCAAATGGCTCTGATTTTTGGCGTGAAAAAGTATTGGGACCATAGGAACCTGCCCAAAAAAATTCCAGCTGAATCCAATTTACAATTTGTGAGAAAATCGTCTCTGAAGTTTGTTGTAGCAACCTGCAACAAAAACAATAATAATAAAAAAGATTTGAATGCAATAGCACAGTAATAAGAACTGGGCGTAATAGATCTGATTTTATGGGCGGAGGTTATGAGGTCAAACCCCATCCACGCTACTCTTTATGCCATATTTCCAACGATTTAATGCACTTTCAATGATTTAATGATCTGTTATGCGTTTTGTTGGAGTCTCCCATGGTTTTAGCATCCACAATTGCATGCATTCTCCTTCAAAGACCTGCGATAACAAAAATATGGAGTAATTTGAGTACCTCTGTGCAACAATGATATGTTGAATTGTCAAAGCAGGAAAGTAGATCCATATCACAAACTTCTCATATCGAGCTGGAGCGTTCATGGTGGCTTGTTGGAGCAGGTATATGAAGTTAGCATGCATTGTTTGTTTTGTTTTATCATTTTTGTTTTATTTGTTTTTTATTATTATTGGTTTGTTTTATTATAAAACAATTATAATCACACACACACACAAAAAAATTGTTTATTATAAACAATTTCCTTTTTTAATAAAAACATATATTGTTTGTTTAATTATAAACATTTTTTGTTTATTTAAAAAACAACAACAAAAAAACCTATATTGTTTGTTTTTATTTATTTTGTTTTATTATTAAAAAAAAATAATATAAAAAAAATAATGTAATAAAATTAGGTCAAACATAAAAAATAATAATAAAGAAAAAGAAAATAACAAATAAAAATAAAAACAAATTCATAAAAGATAAAAACAAATTATTAAAACAAAAACAAAAAAACCAAATAAAATTGCAAATGGACTTCTTTTAAATTCCTGAAAACAATATGGAAACATGTTTTTTTTTATTTTATTCTAAGAAATCAACGATGAAACAAGCGTGCGCAGTGATCATTGGTGTGCCTCTTTCGTCACCTTGGTGAGCAAATAAGAGGTGCTTGCAAGCTCAGTTGGGTCTGCTGAGCAGGACAGCTGTAGAGAAAAGAGTTAGAGAAAGAAAAACAAAAATATAATTAAGGATTAAACTAATAGATGCAATAAAAACTAAAATCATAAGCATAGGGACATAGAGATAACAAGAACAAAAAGACCCATGTCACCAATGTTTGAGGCTGATCTATTGATGAAAACAAAGCACCAAGAAGAAACGGGACTATGAGTCCCTTCTTCCTCCAAGGGAAGGCTCTTGAACCCTCACTAGTTAGCTCTTCTTACAACAAAGAAAATGGAAAATGGTGATGAATAAACTCTTTACAAATCCACTCAATGGTGAGATGGATTTTCCAATGTAATGGTGCCCAAAGTGTTCTTGTCAAGGATGAAGTCCTTAAAAGAATATAGGCAGCATAACATTACTTTGAATTCCTAGAGAAAATGAGGTGCATTCATGTCTTTTTATAGCATTACATTGGGTTATTGTGTAACTACTTTGTAGTGTGAAAAGAGGCCATTTAGGGCATTATTAGGTCTTTGACCAGCCCACCAGTCGGATGCAGCCCAGATTTTGTTAATTTTTCAAAATCCCACCCAGTGTCAGTCTCACTGAATTTTCTACCAAATTTAAATGCCAAACTCAGTTTCAACACTATTTCAGCATATGCTACAGCGGTGTTTCAGCATCTGCTCACAGTGGTGTTTCAGCATCAGTATATGCTACAGCCTGGTGTTTCAGC
>SNQJ01S0014465.1:215964-230537 GCA_010110895.2 Picea sitchensis | reverse complement strand
AAAGAGAAAGGGATTCTTAGCTTTGATTCATGGTTTTGGTTTTCATGCTTTTATTATTTTGTTATGAAGATTGATTTGGTTATTGTAATAGAAGATTTCTTCATTGGCATGAGCTCACATATGTTGTGTTATTTAACTCTTCACATGTTGTACCTGCTTTTCCTTCATGTAGTTCTGCATTTCTAGATTAATTCCTTCACACAATTTCTCATTCCTAGATTAATTTCATTTACGCAACTAGATTAATTCGATTCCAAGTCATGTGTTAGATTAATGATTCTATTTCAGTCATGTGTTAGATTAATGATTCAATTTCAGTTGTAGCTTAAACATTAGATTAGATTATTCCCGCTTCAATCTTGCATATAATTTGTCTGTGCTTCGTCAATTTACAAACCCCGGGTTGACAAATTAGATAGTTGGGTAAATACTACAATACAATTAATTCAACATTAGTTCGGCCCAATGTAACGACTATTGGTCCTTTTGTTCTGATTGTTGTTCCTTTTGCAAGTCCTGTTGTTCCTTTGAATAGAACAACTGCCATTCCCTTTACGATTGTTGTTCTTTTATAGGTGTTGCATCTCTAGAGGCTCGATATTGAAAACGAAAGGTAAGAACCTACGTAGGCGACAAGTAAAATGCTTGTTCCAGCGCCTACCTTTGGTTGATGCATAGAGGTTGTTTTTAGGACATCTTTAGAGCCCAACACCTACACATGGACCCTTAAGGGCACCTTTATGGTCAACAAGGAAGGGATTCCATTAAAGCAGGTTAAAGTTCCAGGTAATTTTAAAATTTTTATTTTTTTCATGTTCTCTATGCAGACAAATATAAGTCATCTAAATTATTATTTTTAAATTAATAATCATATAATCATTTTTCATATAGGGAACAATGACTTTTACAGGTCCTTGGAGAAGAAGGGTTTTCTTATTTTTGGGTCCACCATATGGGAGAGGTGGAATTCCCAGAATTCCAACCTCAAAAAAGAATTGATGGATTATCTAGAAACACTTTTTAGTGTAAATACATTTAATAAGACATTTTAATTAATATTTATATTAATTAAATGTCAACATTTAATTATAATTTTAAATTTCCCTAACTATAAATAATACCCTATCTTATAGCATTCTATTACACTCACACTCACTCACTCCTCACTCTCCTATATGTTGCGGCTACCTCAATTGTTCTCTCTTGATGATGGTGAGACCTCCTTTTTGGACTATCTTTTCAGATCTGAGTTTTGTTTGCTGCAGTTGTCTTTTGATGGTTTATACCTTGGAAAAAAATTTCCTAAGTCCTTATCACCAATATCAAACCCTATAGGTTTGATCCATGAAACTAAAACTGTTTCTGAGCATATTATAAAGGTTTTCATCCACACATGTGACAAGTACATCTTTCTTAGATCAGGAGGTAAGATTGAGGTTTGACTTTTCACCTAGAAATTTTGTTTATAGTCAGAATTTAATTTAGATCTGTTTATTTATTTTCTCATATGTTAAAACAAAATAAAGAAGAAAATGTCCTTAATTATGAAAAAAAAAATGTCCTTAATTATGAAAATTTAAGAAGAAATGAAAATGCAAGAAGAAAGTAGCTTTAATTATACAAATTCATAAAACAAACCTATAATGTTGATCTTGTGAACAAAAAATAAAAGGCATTATTTGTTTCTATTTTCCCCTAATTCTAATTAAAAAATTCCTATGACTTTGACCAAGGGTACAGTACTCTAGGAAGACTCCTCACACCTTCTTGTGACCATTCTTCTTTATACTCTTAGCCTATACCAAACATCACTAAACAACACAATGCCTGGAATCGTGCTAATCTCTCTATTACTAAGATCATGTTTTGGAAACTACGTGATATGGCACTCAAAGCATAACTTGTATCTACAGGCTATCTAACTCACTATGAAGCTTCTGTATGATTAGAGTAATATCATTCTTAGGAAGATACAGTATGAATATTAAGACTAACTAACTTATTACCTATATTATACCAATCGTATTGAGGAAATGACATCAATGAATATGGGAAACATGATTTCCTTGTTTCTCTAATAAGTTTCCATTACATGTTACTAGTCGTATTGGTTTCCCATATTCATTCTTATTCAATGGTAAAACTACTACTGGAACCAGTGTAATTTGGAAGTAGAGGTTATACAACCATTGAATGAATTATTTCCATTTAATTGATACTCATATGAACTAATAGCAAGGAATAGTAATACCTGCATAGCCTTATTTACTCCTATTGTGTGATGTATGTACCCGATGAGTGCAATGAATATGGAGTAAAGGGGCATATGTTTTATTTTTTTATTTTTATTTTATTTTTGAATTTGTTTTATATTATTGCTATCTGATACTCTTTTTTCTAAAAAGAAACACCAAACCATAAAGGTAAGCAATAAAATCATTAAGAGATAAGGGTTAAGTGGTGGATAAAAATGACCTAGTAGTGAAAGTCACCATTACATGAGGGGCTGGTCACTAGGAAAATAACTCCCCAAAACTACCTCCATGTGCACATGTGAAATGTTACTAAAGTATAGTGAAGCTTAGTTACATGTATAAGTTCCCCAAAAATGATGTTATAATGATCATCATTATGAGACTAGTTACAAGATTACGTCAATCCACTTGACAACATTAAAACGCATTCTAACATATCCCTCATCTAGAAATGAAAAAACCCAATGCATGCATCAATATGGATCTTTAAGTTTTGAATATAGCCATATGAATGCTTCTTTGAAGCTATCCATATGAATGGATCTTTAAGTTTTCCATATTTATGATTTGGTACAACAAAATTTAGGAAAATTGCTATGTTCATGAGATGTGATGAGAACATGTGTAAAGAGATTGAAATTGATTGTTATTGATTGCAATCAATAAAAATCAATTTCAATGTCACACCACTTGTTTCTCTCCATCCTCTTGTTGAGTTCTATATAATCCTCTCATTTATTGATACGATTACCCACATTTTATATCACTTAATTACAATTCAACAATTCAACCCCAAATAACTTACCTCGGAGCACCATTTAACTCTGCAACCTCACCTCTATATATAGTGCACCATTGGAGGATCAGTGAAGGGGGTCAATCTTGAAGATATGATGATAATTGTAGCCAACCCATAGGTAATGAAAATATTTTCAAAAGCATGTTGGTTTTCATTTTTCGAGAGGTTACAAGGCTAGGACCTAGGAATTGGATTGGAATTTTCTAAAACCTTCAACAGTAGGAGGGCATTAGTGCAACAAGTTACCCTTATTGTAATTGAAGAGTTCATCAATTGATCCATAGGGATCCCCTTGCAAGGTGGAAGGTGGTTAAATAATTTGAAGCTACCAGTAGATAGTTAGCCTCAGTTTATAACAAATCCCTCTCCTATGCCCGACATACGAAAAGGAATTCAAAGGGACATGTTAATTTAACCTTGGAAAGAGGTAGATTTCATCATACAAACTTTCATAACTTGTGAGGGGAGGTAAAATATGGTGTTTCACTACTTTTTCAAACTCATGATGCACCTCAAGCATGAAGAAATATTAAACATGAAATTCTTTTTTCTCAAAATCCTACCGAAAATGGTTTCTATGGTTCGCAAGAGGGAAAACCCTGAGTCAAGGTAATACCACCAAGGTATGATAAATATGTTGATTATGAATGAGTTGGGTAGGCTTCATAGCAGTTGGGAATTGTTTTTAAAAGGACTAGGGAGAAAACCCAGGGTGAGGGTTATATTGCCTACCAATCGACCTAGGCACGATGGAAAACAAACCCCTGCATATTCCACCTCAACCCCCAATACATCTGTTGCTATGGAATCACATCATCACTATGATATGAGGGCCTCCAAGGCACCTACATTTCCAACGTCACAGGAAAAGGAGGTTGTGGAATTACAAGTGGACCTTACTACAAAACTTGTCATTTTTCCATCTCCAATCTCAATCTCCTCATCTGAGTCTGATAGATTAGAGGATTTACAGGCTCAAAGGTTGTTCTCTCTAGAACAAAAAGAACACCAATCCGATGATGATATTGTAGGGTTGTGATTTCCAAGGTCCTCATCTTCATAGTAGCAGGAAGGACAATTTGATGACAAATGAGGGGACCTATAGTCTCCAAAGTCCTTGTTTCCGGAGAAATAAGAGGTGCAAGTTGTATTGGATGACATCATGGTGAATACATATGCATGTATCCAACTAAAAACCGACCTACCTGGATGGTGAGATAAATATGAGCTATTTTATCTTGGGATCATAAAGGAGAGACATTAGCAAGTGATTTAGAAACTAATGGAAAAATGCTTCTTAACGTATTTAGTTTAGGACGAGGAGTGGAAGCCAAATTTTAAATAGTGTAAAGCATACTTGATGCAAGCACAAAATCGAAGGAAGCAGGCCTATAAATTAGCATTAGAGGCCCTAACTTGTAGGTCATAATATCTAGTTTACCCAATCTTTTACATGAAATATGGACTACGTTTAGGCTTTGATACTTGGCAACAGAAAAAACATATGAGATCAAACAACCTCAATATTTTATCAATATATTTCTATCCTATGATTTTCTTGATCAAAACTTATTGTGTGAAATATATCATTTCAACTTTTACTTGCAAAACAGTTCTCAGTGGACCCCCAATCCTTATGTTGGCGATATCCATCTCCAAGAATTTTCATCATTCATGTTTACTCATTTTTAGTGGAAGAAAGATACATAAGTTTATGTTAGAATTGAAGGAAATTCAAGATTCATCATTTGGTATCAGTGTCCCCTACCATAAGTTATAATATTTTATTACCATAGGCTGTTACGATACCTTGGAGACTATGCAATCATTAGATACCATCAAATATACAATATCTCTAATTACCAAGAAATTTTCAAGAAACATTCCTTGAAAGAATTCTTGATTTTATGTGACATATGGGAACAACTCCATTGATGGGTGACTTGTAATGCTGCAGTCCATATTTTGTGCAACTTGCGATGATCAAGCATCGTCGTACTCCAAGCATAGAGTAGGGTGCGACGATATTCCTTGTCATATTTTTTGAGGGTGGAAAAGAAAACCACTTTTCTCATGGAGATAGTCTCTTTTAATGTTTTCATGGAACATGGAAGTGAGTTAAGCACATGTCATCAATTGATCATTGAGGTGACCAAAATAATGTGGAATAAAATCCCCCCCAAGGTATGAATCTGGAACTTGTGATAGGTGAAATACTTTGTAGAATGTGTGTGTCGAAAACAAGGAGTGCATAGATCGGGAACCTACAAACAATCAAGCATATGAATAATAATGTACCATCTTCTAAGGTAGGAATTCCCATACTCAGACTACAAGTGACTCTAATCATAAGTTTCAAGTGATTCATGGCCACCAATCATACACTGTGGATCCATGTCATCATGATTCAACATAGCCACTAGAAATACAATGTCGATTTATGCATTTAAAGAATTCAAATTTGGACATAGCCATGAGACATACATAGTGTATCTATGTCTCAGTACAACCTTATGAATACTACATCGCAACCTGGTCCGATATGATGATATCTAGGGTCTTCATTTCCATCATCCCTAAGTACGAATATATCCATGTGATTACATGTGTCGAAGTTGAACATGGTAGAAACCACTTAATTACCGATCATTAATGAAAATCGTTAACAAGTGAGAGGGAAATAACCATTGATGTCAATGACTCCCAAGTTACTCTTAGTACAATCTAATGAATGTGAATGAATGATTTTAAGTCGAACACTCGATAGAACCTTCCAATCAGGGGCCAATGATGTGAACCCACTATCGAAAGCGAAGATACTTTCCATTGAGGCATGCAGGCTCTGAGCTATTAATGTGATTTCTATGTCTTGTTCCCGGATAATGAGTTGAAKTCGATAGGAAAAGTCTCTTCATAGGAGGGCCTTAATGTACCCCCCATCAATGAAACGAAATATGTAACATATTTGAAGTAGATCAGAGCATGAAGTGATTCAAAAATGATTAAGGGAAGGCTTATATGGTAGAAATTTTAGAACTTCATATGGCAGACTCGAGACAAGTCTCATTTAGTTTGGACTTCTCTTGAACATATGAAGGACATGAAAATTGTCTTGGTAGCATTGACTCAAGGAGGACCCAACATATGAACTTGTGGATTGTCAAATGAGAGACAAATAGATTTCCTAACCTGAATATAGTGATGAAGGGAGGTGTCATGTTTAAGAGAAACTTTAATTCCACTAACACAGATATAGAGACACATTTATTTCCCAATTTTCCCCCACCATTTCTGGTGAGTAATTTTTTATTTTTGTGCAAGCTTGAGGATGATAACATATGATTGTGATGTAAGCTCATCCTTGAGATGATTCCTTCATAGTATGTTTAACGAATCCTAAGAAGGAGTGGTTCGATCCCATATGGGCCTTTAAATGTTTGTTTTACAAGTCCAAAGAAATAAAACTCGGGAGGTTTTCATGTTTAGAGAGTTTGAAAAACACTTAAAGAGAACTCCATAATGTGCTTTTTCATAAGTGAGTCCGACGAGACCAAAAAGGAGATAATCTACCTCTCACCAAACGTTTTCTTCAAAAACTTTTACGAGTGTGAAAAGAACAAGGTCTATTCAATATCTTTTCATGTTTAGAGAGCTTGAAAAGAGATTAAAAGATACTCTATAGGATTCATTTTTCATATCACCAACGTGAGTTCGAAAAAATGACAAAAGGTTACTTGATTGCATTCTCATGGTTTCACGAGCATGAGAAATAATTAAGACTGTGCTCAAAGTTTTTCCTAAAAAAACCTAAAATCATATGTACATAAGAAAAACATACAAAAAAAAATAAAAAATGGTGGTTCCCTATCAAACATCTCACCCTTAGATCTTTCAATATGTAATAGAAAACACTTTGTAAAGTTGGTTAGACTTTAGGGCATAGGTAAAATATGAAAAATAATTTAATTTTTCAATCAAATATGGTAAAAAGTAATAAAATAGATCAAAACAACCCATTTACCATTTCATTTTGCAATTTCACCCAAAGAGTGTTGAAAACCCTCTTTTTCTCCCAAATTTCAAACGTTGATTCCAGAACGCCTGGTGGATGATTTCACAAACCGATTTTGTAAAAAATGTAATCTCTTGCCTCTTTATCAATTCATGGTTTAAATTTTCATTTTTATTGATTTAATATTGAGTTTGGGTCGATTTTTGGGGGGATACCTGCGGTTTGAGATCGTCGCAAGCCCACAGTATCTGAACTGTGATGATCTCAAATCACCTTAGGGGAATCAAATACATGGTGTGGTGATGTCTCTCTGCATAAAAGAAAATCCCTACAATGACCACAACTCAATTTTTGACAAGATAAAATGAGTTAGGAAAACATCCAAGAATTTATTTTTTATGACTCTAATCCTCTTTTGATGTTACTTGGTAGGTTTTCCTCAGTCAAAATGCTCGATTGGAGGGAAAAAGAGCATGAGGAAGAAGACTATTTTTTCAGGAATGACCTAGGCATAGTCATGGCTCTCCGGGAGTGTGGGTTACTCAATTTCTTCAAAATTCAGGGCATGAGATCCCAACTGAGATTATTGGAGTATCTAGTCAACATGTGAGATGTAAATGAACAATCCTTTCACATGGGTGTGCATACACTCACCTTGGATATAAATGAAATTTAATTTGTAATGGGGTTATCTCGCTGAGGCTCTCGGGTATCACTCTTGGGAAGCAGGGGTGGGGGAGAAGCCATGGATTACTATGTTTCACACCATTGCATGTCAGGTATGGAAAAGTATAGTGGCAAGGTGTCCGTTAGGGATGTTAGAGATTTACCATTGAGAACCATCCTCTACACTATCATCAGGATGGTAGGGAGTGCATCTCCCAACATGGCTTTGCAAATCCACTTTCAGTATGACATAGCATGTATGGAGCCCAGGGTCTTCAACTGGTGCGAGGGTCTCTTAAAGAACATGAAAAAGAAACTGACAAAGTGTCAAAATGGTCGGTTGAAACAGTGTGGTCACAGATTCATTTTAGTTTCCTTCTTCCTCGAGAGGATCCCCATCTTATGTCTATAGGTGGAGTGGAGCATACCCGCTCCACAAGATCCACAGATGAAAAGATGGGTGGAATTGATGACTCGTCACGGTGGTGTGCCTATCATCAAGTATGAAGAAGTTTTCTTCCAATGGCTAAGAAATTATCTAATCATGATGGAGGATTATGCTTATGCCGTGACAAAATTTTGTGGGGATCCTGACTTATCTCTTCCTGAGGGATCTCAGTGGGGAGCCATAAATAAGAAGGAAATTTTCATTATATGATGTTTTTGACATTTTTATATTAAATGGTTCTTTTCATTTATCCAAGACTCATGAAGTGCTCTCAATAATGAAAATATGACACCCTATCCTCCTCCAAGATCTTCTCCAATATAGAGGTGAGGAGAGAAAGGTGTTGTGGTAGGAGTGGATGTTGTGGATCTCGAGGTGATTGATCATAACCTAGAGGGACTAAATATGAATATCCCTAATTCCACGGCGGACGAACTTCCTCAACACTATCAATGTCATATAGTTGGCATATCGACATCTATTGGTTGACTACTCCATAAAGTGGCATGGGACGTTGTTTGTTACAACGAGCAACATCCTTGATGATTTTGTACATGAAGCCATGAGCTTCACTATTTTGATATTTTGGTCCTTGGACAAACACTTTTTGTAACTTTTATCRTATTAATATAAACTTCCTACTAGCTTACTTGTCTTTTTAAAATGTGTKTTTGGATTTATAAATGTCTCMAATTTATGTCTAACATATAATTATCCAATGCATCTGTGAATTTTTTTARACATCTAGGAATACGTTGATACTCGATATAATCAAAATGTATTTACAAGAGATGAATTCTTAAGTATACCCATAACAATGAAGGACTTTATATGGAATAAATGCTACTTAATTGCAGCACCACTAACTGATATTCAAGTCGTACAATAATATGACATATACCAAATGAAATGACATCAGTTAACAACTCGATAACTACACTGTATTCCGCGATATTATTAGTTGCACGACCGAGGCAAACACTGTGTAGACTGATCAAATCATCCGTAGGTGCATACATTTCCCATGCAGTAGATGCTAGGTTTTGAGTACTGCGACTAACACCATCAATAAAGATGATATAGGGTATAAAAGACACCGACATCTGGAAACCAAGCACAATGCAAGGTAAGAAACTAAAAGGAAGAACAAAAATGAAAAAAGCACACTAGAGTATAATACACTAAAAATACACAACACTCATGCAAAAATAGTTTAAGCATAGTAATTATTTAAGTAAAGCCCATTTTTGGGTTCACTCAAAGGGATTTCATCATAATCTACCAGCTCATAAGCCCCTTTATCCAACACTTGTTTCACGATATAAGGTCCACGCCACATGGACTCGAATTTACCAGCCCCTAATAAGTCACGATCTTGTTCGTAAAGGAGAACCATATCACCCTCAGAAAAAAAACATGGTTTGACATGCTTGTCATATTGAGCTTTGATGTGATTCTTCTGAGTTTCAATGATTAAGGCAACATAATGGCTAGTCTCGTCTAATTGAATCAAATACAAGAGACTTTCCTCTTCAGCTGAGGTGTTAGGGAGAAGTTAAATAGTTAGTTTCAAAGATGGGATTTCACATTCAATCGACAAAATAACTTCAATATCATATACTAACTAGAAAGGTGTGAACCCAGTGGCAGATTTAACAGATTTCTGATAGGCCCATAAGGTTGAGAAGAGCATCATGTGCTAGCTTGAATTGTGACTTCCTATCATCCATCAAAGCATATTAATAAAAACCTTGTTAATTTCTTCAACTTGGCTATTGGCCCATGGACAGTAAGGTGTTGAGTTTTCATGTCGAAGACCCAACTTCTCTGTAAGTTCAGACATCATGAAATTGTGAAAATGACTACCATGGTTAGTGACGCTGTCTTGAGGGACACCAAATCTAGTAACGATATCATTGAATATGAACAAATTTTTAGTTTTCCCAATGTTATCAAATGTAGGCATCGCCTCGACCCATTTAGTGAAATAATCCACGTCTACAATGATGTATCCATGCCCCCCAACCGAGTGAGGGTTACATGTCATGAATTCAATGCCCCATTTAGTGAATGGACCAACAAAAACTACAGGGGAAAGAAGAGCAGGATGAGATCGAATCTTATTGTTATACATTTGAAAAGCATGTCATTTATGGATGGTAGTAATGCAATCTTTAAACAATGAAGGCTAGAAGTAACCATCTTGTAAGATCTTTTGGGTAGTGGCCTACCCAGACATATGACTGCCACATGCTCTGGAATGACAATCATTCAAATCTTTCTCAACTTCATCGTAAGTTAGACATCGTCAAAATATGGAATCAATACCATGAAGGTAAATGACATCACCAAGGACAATGTATTGATGGGCTTGATACCGAATATGACAACGATCAACACTAGAAAGATCGTGCCAAAAAGTTTGTTTTTTTTGATAAATGATAATGTCTCCATACCATATGTCGTCAGAACTGATCAGAAAGAGAGACTGAATAGGAAAGGAATCCTCTGCCACAGTTTCTGTCTCAGTAGAGGGAAGGTCACATATCAATTTGGAAAAAACCAAAGACTTATTTGATTTGGCACGCTCTAATTCCAAATAAAACTCCTCAAGAATGAATATCCATTTGGATTATTTCCCCCCCAACAATTGTTGAGTAAGGATATGTTGCACAGGGTTGAAATCGGAAATTACGGTGGTTCTTCGTAATAAGATACAATGACAAAAACGTTGAACAACCTAAACAATTGCCAAGGCCAGTTTCTCCACATGAAAATGTTTGGTTTCAATGGTCGTGAGACTCTGACTCAAATAGTAAATGACATTTTCATCATGTGAATCATTCTCTTGGACTAGAACCATAGCGATGGTAGAGTCTGAAGCAGATAAATATGATAAATAATCTCGACTATAATCGGGTGGAAATAAGAGTGGCATACGGGTTAAGGCAAGTTTCAAAGCTTCAAAGACTTTGTTGATAGTTTCATCCAATACAAAATCGTGACCCATTTTAAGAATTTGAGTAAAACATTTTATTAATTTAACATAATTGGGGATGAATCGATGTAAAATGTTTGCCTTCCCTTGCAAACTTTGGAGTTGGTGTAATGTAGAAGGTGTTGATTATTGCAACAATGGGATACATTCTCCATCTTACAAACTTGTGATATGTGGAACATTGCAGCTATGTGAGTCTTTCTCTCAGCTTACAAACCTAAGATAAATCTCGTAAGAAGGGTACGTGGTTCATGCCTGAGACAGAGCTAGGAACGTAGAGATGACCTCCTCCATTCAGAGAGAGAGAAGAACTCTAGATGATTATCCAGTGGGAAAGGCGATATGATGAGTTGGACGTGCCTATGGCTAAGCACAAGGTGAACGTGTGAAATCCCAAAGTGTTGGGTGCATCATCATGTGAACAGAAATGAATATGATGTATTATCCTCCTCTTAGCAAGAAGAGTTGAAGAGAAGACTCCAAATGGTTCTCCTATATGAGGTAGTGAGAAAGAAGATCTATAGATTGGATGTGCCTATGTACAAGCACAGGTGAACGTGTGAAGATCTGGTTCTTCTGTGTAATGCAGTGAACCATAGCTTTGACATCCCTATCGATGTGCTCCTAGTGGATGAGCATTAGTGGGTGTATCAGATCCTTTACTATATATATTGTTTAAGAGTCAGACCTACCTATAACCCTAATTGTTATGTAAAGGGTACAGGTCGGCCCCAACTTAATGTGATTAATAATAAATGTAAAAGATAATTAATATTAATATTAATAATAGTAATAATAATAATAATAATAATAGATAATTAATATGGAAATTATTAATTATATTTTGAGTTATTAAGGTCGTCCCTATTATGCTAATAGACACATCATTTGATGTGACAAGTCTTATATAAATAAAGGTGAATTCCCATTGAAGAAAGATACTTAACATTATTTCATCTCATGATTTCATATGTTGAGGTCTGAAATTATGAGAATTGCAGCACCCTCTTTTGTGCTAGTTTTGGTGATGGCATGGGAGGTCTTTCTCTTGAGAAATATAGCAAAGGATTGGTTGGTTTTTCTTCCCTTGTTGAGAAGGGTTTCCGAGGATACTTCTTGTGTACATTTTCATGGATATTATTCTAGTGATCTTGGTTTTCTACAGTAGTTATGGTTCAAGTAATTGTTGATAGAAAATTCAAAAGGAATACATGAGACATAGCACACTGAAATTCTAACAAGGAATCAGAGCAGGTCTTCAAGAATACCACTTGCTCAAGACTGAAGCTAGACCAATGACTTCTAAAACCTTGTTGTTGTTTCATAGAAGAAAAGGGTCGGGCCCCATTTAAGTTTATTGTGGTGAAAGTTACCCCACTGCCATCCTAAGGGAAGGGCCAAACCCTCCCTTAAAATTCTGTGACAATGAATAAGGCTATATGTGGCAACAAATAAAGCTACCATTGGCTGACTGTGTCCTACAACCACAACCCAAAATTCTGTGGTGTATAGAGAAGAGGCCAGAACTGAGGGAGAAGGTAGCTACAACCACTATAAAAGAATTTGGCATGTTTTGAGGCCCCTCCTTAGCTACCACGGATATACCCCAACAGAAGACACCTAAAGAAGAAGGACCGAACCCCTTCTGAAATGAATTCAAGGCTGCTGTAGCCCAAAAATTAAGGACTTTTGAGACAAAATTTACGTTAGTCTGAGACTATCCAGGCAATGATGAGGTTGTCCTAAAATTTGAGACTATCCTGAAAACAATAATAAGGTCACTATCATGTGCAGACCATGGGATGCTAAGAACTGTGTAAGATTCCTATAGCATGCCTAAGGATTGTGGGAAAAATGCAGTGTGCTGAGAGAGGAATATTTAAAGGGACAACAACACACCTTAACATTCAACCATCATTCTTCACTCAGACAAAACTTCTCGGTTGACAGATGTAGATATTGGTAGTCAAATACAAGTATTTTCTGAGGATCAAATTTGTTAGTATTTCAAAGTCTCATTCACATGGGAATGACTTATTTTTGTCTAACTAGATCAAAGAGTGCTTTAAATCTTGGGAAGCCAAAAATTCCGCTTCATCTTAGATGCAGAGGCTTACTATGGAAATGAAAGTAGAGTTTGATTCTGTCGATGAGAAAAATGACTTTCTCAATAGACAAGATATGGCCATAGGAAATATCGGCATGTCTGTTTCTCCCGAACTTTTCCATCAAGTATATGAAGAATCACAAGGATTAACTCCAAATGAATTATGGACCAGATTGGATATTCTATTTGGGAATAAAGAATATTGTGAAGATTTCATGAAAGAGGTCGAACAGATAGAGCCAGAAGAGAAGCCATCAGAATATCAAGTGTCTTATTATGAAGAGTCTTCTACAAACATTTTTGCAGAAATTTGTATTCCATTAATTGAAGATGATGTCTACTCTATTTCAGATTTATTTTCTGAAATTCATGTGGAACATATATGGCATGCATCTTAGGAGTCACATGCCAACATTGTTGCATTCACCATGCACGCATCTTAGGAGACAAAAAGGGATCCACGCACATCAGATGCATTATGATATTTTCTAAGAAAATTTTGTAGAAACAAATTGGATATTTGAATTCCTCTCGGGAAAATATCCAATTTCAAAAAAACAATCATCTGAAATGGAGCTTGGAAACTAAAGTTATGATCACTTCAAAATCACAAAATTTCAACATTTTTTCTGGAAACGACCGTACGGTTTTCAAAATTTCATCCAAAATTTATTTGGATATTATTCATTACAAGAATATAAAGTGGATATGTGTGGAAATATCAATGATGCATATACATCATCAGATCCTTGCAGACATCTACATCTTCAACAAAATATTCAAAGAGCACAAACTTGCACGGTTGTGAGGTCTTCTTGGAGTGAAGGACATGGTTGTTGAGTAACTGCCCTTTGTTACTTATCATTTTTTATTTTATGCATTTTAATTTGAGGGGGGGGGTTGTTCCCATGAGGTTTTCCCTCTTTCCTCGTTTCGTTCAATGTATATTTTGTATTTGGCTACCTAACATGGCCTCGTAACTGGGACCCATTATTTATTTTTACCATAGTGATGTTCAAGAGGGGTGTTGGAGTTACTTCACACACACCTAGAATTTATTTTTCCTAAGTTTATTCCTTGTTTATTAGTCATAATTAGTCATTATCCAGTCTCCTATATTTTAGGGGAGAATATTCCACGTGGATAATATTCTCTTTCAGTTGACATTTCAGTTTGACTAGTTGAGTTGAGTTTAGATGTTGCATTGGTTTTGTCACCATGCAACATTGGGATCATCACCAACTCACTACTCTTTGTTCAGTCAGTTAACTGAAGACTATTTGACTAG
>SNQJ01S0014465.1:205312-215914 GCA_010110895.2 Picea sitchensis | reverse complement strand
TTCAGTTTGACTAGTTGAGTTGAGTTTAGATGTTGCATTGGTTTTGTCACCATGCAACATTGGGATCATCACCAACTCACTACTCTTTGTTCAGTCAGTTAACTGAAGACTATTTGACTAGTTAACTCAGCTAGGTGGCAGTTGACTCCCGTAACTACCTGAGAGACTAGACTAGGTGGCAGTTTACTCTTGTAATTGTTGGTGTGTGTCCAGATCAATCTTGACCACCACTATGGCTCATTAGTTACTCATGTATCATATATCTATTGTAAATTATTCACTCTTGGAGTGTGGAATATGGTTAATGAGAATTATTTCATTCTTTCTATCTTGCTTCTTCTTTCTCAATTTCTCTCTACAAATGTGTGTAGTATTTTCTAGCTAGATCTATTATGTGCAGGTTCAACACATTTACAATAACAATCCTTAAATTGTTTTGATTCTATAGATATAGTCATGAATCTCCTCTAGGAGATATTCTTGTCTTGTTTCTTTTCGTTTGTTTGCTTGTTCCAGGAAGGTTAACAACAAAGGAAGATGTTTTTCCTTCAAAGACTTCAAAGGGAGTCAAAACTAATTGAGAAGAAGGAAAAGACAAATACCTTCTCCCCCTCAGTTGTTTAGAGGGAGACTTCCATTGATACTGTTGATACAGTTTATATTCCCTGGGACTTTACAGTAGGCCATAAAAGGCATGTATGGGATTAACAAATAATGCAAGAGGCAAAAAGTCATGTAGATGATGGAAGTATCAAGAAATACAAAACGAGACTGGTCATCAGAATATTCTCACAAACAGAGGGAGTTTCCTATGATAAGACACTTGATCTAGTAAACCCAATACACTTCCATCCATACTACCATTCATGAGTTGGAAACTATATCAGATAGATAAATTCTTGATGAGTTTGGATCTCAGCAAGAGTGTTGCTGATCCAAACCTATATCATTACAGTGTTGGTGATGAGAGCCTGATTTTGATGACATATTCAGAAATCCATGTTGTTGGATACAAGTAATCCTTGACTTCTGAAGTAGAGATGAAGAATCTGAGTATGATGCACCACTTCTTGGGACAAGAAGTATGAGAGAGGACCAATGAGATTTTCCTGAGTCAAGGAAAATATACAGAGAAAATATTCAGTATGACATAATGAAAAATCCATCGTGATGGATGTAGAGAAGAAGATTAATGATGATTCATAAAAGATTGATCCACAACTGATTGGATCACTGATGTATCCGGTTAACACCAAACTTGATTCACGCCATGCAGGGAATGTGATGAGTCAACATAGACAGACTCACTAGGCAACAACAAAACATGTATTGAGTTATATATTAGGCATGGTTGGATGTGCTCTGATATATGCCTCCAGTGTGAACTTTAGTTTGTAGGATATGTTGATTTAGATTGAGCAAAAAGTACAATGGACCAGAAGAGCACATCCAGTTGATATTCTACCATGAAGTTTACCATGGTTTCCTAATGCAACAGTATATAAAACTCAGTAACCTTGAGTACCACAGAGGAAAAGTATATAATATCGAGTGCGTGAAGCAATGTGGCTTCAAAAGCTTCTGACATATTTAATTGACCATGATATGGATCCTATGGTGATAACCTAGAGCCGTGTGTAAAGCTCTTGTTTTCTGATGGATCGAAATACGATGAGATGAAATATTCTTATATTAGAGATATGATGCATAGGAAAATCGTACACATGTAGTACCTTCCTACACATGAGTAGATTGCAGACATCTTCACCAAACTAAATTGGTGAAGAATGCCTTACTAGTTGAGAGGGAGTATTGATAACTCCAGGCAAGACAAAATTCAGAGAACATTCATGTGAGACTTAGCATGATGAAGAATGCGTCCCTAGCTGAGAGGGAGTGTTGATGATTGCATATATGGGATACATTCTCCACCTTACAAACATGTGACATGTGGAACATTGTAGCTATGTGAGTCTTTCTCTCAGCTTACAAACCTAAGAGAAAACCCCTAAGAAGGGTACGCGGTTCCTGCCTGAGACAAAACTAGGAATGTAGAGATGACCTCCTCCATTCAAAGAGAGAGAAGAACTCAAGATGATTATCCAGTGGGAAAGGCAATCTGATGAGTTGGGTGTACCTGTGGTTGAGCACAAGGTGAACAATGTTTGTCAAGATAGTTTTTCAACTTTCATATGTATGCCCCATGAAACATTTTTCACCATTAATCTCATCAAGAATATATACATTGTTTTGGGTTCTGATTTCTTTTGCAACCAGCTTGCTTGGATTCTCTTTTCTAATATTACATGCTTGGGAGTCAAAATTAAGAGTGTGTCCTTGGTTGCACATATGGATTACACTAAGAATATTGTGCTTCAATTCTTCAGCACACATAACCTTTTATACCTTATCCCTTCCATTGTCAAGACTAAGAGTGACCTTTCCAAATAACTTTGAAGTGTCATTGTCTCCAAAGGTAACACTTCCTTCATTCTTCTTCAAGGTGATAAACTTTGTTCCCTCTCATGTCATGTGACAAGAGAACCCACTATAAATGTACCACTTATCCCTATTATTTTGTTCACACAGTGCAGCTTGTATGAATTTTTTTTTTCTTTCTTTTGTTCCCTTTGTTCCCAAATTCTTTTCATGATTGTTGGGGCTTCCTCTCTTTTATTTTTTTCTAAAATTACATCTACATAATTTTTCTATATGTCCATAATTATTGGATCTATAACACATAATGTTATAGTTCAACTAAGGGGAAAATGAGTTGTAATTTCTCCTTGAGAATCCATATCTATCTCTACTATTGTCCCTCATGTAGCTTCATTTTTCATATGGTACCATTGCAAGAATAACAATAGCCAAAAAAATAAATTTGGTACCTCACTGTGTGATTCCATCTTGAAGGGAGAGTCTTCCTTATTCTTCCATTGTGAGGAAGATTTGTTTCCCATGGAACATTTTGTTCTTGTTTCTTGTTGTCTTTAAACTTGATAATTGTTTTTACCACATCAACATAACTCAATTGTTTTGAAGAGGTTGAGGATTCTTTATCAGTTTCCTTCTTTTCGTAGTAATGAAGATAAATCTTGGAAAATGATGATCTTTGATATTTTACGATTTCATTTAGGGTTGTAGAGTTCTTCTCAAATTTCATGTTGGTATCTAATATTTCCAACTCTCTTCTAAGACAAACTATTTCAGATTCTAGATTTTCGCATACATATTTATTTTCTTTTAAATGGGATATGAAGATTTCTTCAATTCTCTTTTCCTCTTCTACTTGATTTTTAAGATGATGCTAATTTTTTCAGTTTCATCAAAAAATTATTTTATACAAAGCATTTATTTTTTGTAATTCTTCTACTGCTCCTTTGGTATCCATTTATTTTTCCCCAGACTGTCTATTTAATTTAGAGCACACATGAGCTCTCCTTCAAGATCATGTTCTGCATCAATTTCAAGGTTGTCTTGTTCTATTGAATATGTGTTTCTATTTTCTATCCTCTAGAACACCGGTCTATGTTTCTAGACGCATGAAGAGAATATTTTTTTTTTCACTGTCACTGTCATTAGAGGAAATTTTTTCCTCATTAGTGTATAGATTCTTCTTTTGTCTATATAACTTTATCCGCTTTTTAGTCTTTCCCTTCTTGTACTTTTTGAAACTAGAATATTTTTTTTATTTTTATTTATGTTCTTTGCATAAGGACATTTAGTAGCAAAGTGTCATAATTATCCACAATAAAACATTTAAAGGGAAGGTTACCTTTGTATTTTCCTATTACTCTCTTGAGATTTCTGACAAAGTTAGCTTCTTCTGCATCTAATTCACTATTTGACCTATCATTTATTTTGTATTATCCACTCTTTGTTTTATTTGATTCCTTGAATGGTGCTTCCTTCCTTGATGGCTTGGCTAGATTATCCTTTTATATTCTCATCTAATATGTAGTGAGGATGCCATGCAACTCATCCATTGTTAGATTGTCTAGGTCCTTTATTTACTCAATGGGAGATATATTGGGATTAAATCTTGAGGGAAGTGACCTAAGAATTTTTTTCACAATGATGGTTTCTTTAACCTCATCACTCAATCCTATGATAGTGTTGCAAATATCATCCACATGAATAAAATAGGATGCAATACTCTCTTCTTCATTCATCTTAAGGTTATCAAATTGTCCTCTATGAATTTGTGTTTTTTATTTCTTGACCTTGCCATCCCATTCATATATTTTTTGTAACTTGTCACACATATCTTTTGCTGAAGTAAAATGAATGAATTTGAGAAACTTTGAATCCTCTAGACCATTCAAAATCATACTCATGGCCTTAGATGTATTGTCACTGAGCCTCTGTATAGATGTATTTATAGGTGGAGTTGTTGGAGCTATGTAACCGTTCTTAACTGCACCCCAATTGTCAAACCCAAGCGACGTCAAATAATTTTTCATTTGTATGCTCCACAATGCATAATTTGATCCATCAAATAACAAAGCTTTGTTTGTAGAAAAGACTTACTGTCTAGACATGTGTGTTGCATGGATTCACCTTCCATTGGTTAGATCATTCTTGAAGGAACTCACTCTGATTCTGTTGTTGGTATACTATTTGATACTGAGGAGGGGGTGAATCAGTATAAGACTGAATTTTTAATTTTCTTTATTTTACTAATTTTATCATTTCATTGATTTATCAACAATAGATTTTAATTTTTCTTTATTTTACTAATTTTATCATTTCATTGATTTATCAACAATAACCAATCTATAACAAATATATTCAGATATATAGTGCACCGTACACAAATATTCAACATGGAAACCCAATTGGGAGAAAACCTTAAACTTGTCTTTATAAAATCATGTAGGCACCAACCTATTGTTACAACATTTGTAGGCACCAACCTGCAGGAGACAACAATCTCCTTAGTGGAGAACCAACTCAATAATTCCTATAGGAACCAACCTACAACTACAATATTTGTAGGAACCATTCCCATTAGTTGAGAACCAACTTAGAAAGTAATAGGAACCTACCTAATGGAGACATGAATCTCTTGAAACTGCCAACAATACCAAATCATTTCTTTACTTAAAATTTTCACCTACACAAATATGCTAATCTGTCTTTATTTTCACAACACTCTTCACCAATTCACAATCTACATGAATTCATATTCTCCTTATATATTTCACCTTCTAGCCACCCTTATACGATCACATCCCGATTCCTTTCATTCTTTAGCACCCGAGAACCTCATATCCTCAACTTCCATTCCCACACTCATAACTCTTTGCATCCACATTGTTGCACACAACTCTTTCAAAAATGGTTTTAGGCATTGTTATTTATACCCATACACCCAAGAGTTTATCCACATACAAAAAATGTGTTGATTGATTCAACTCGAGTTCCATTTAGTTTTTAAAAAAATAGGGCTACAAAATTCCTTTGAACCCGGTACAAACTCCTCCCATTTTCACACATTCTATTCATAGGTTATTGCACATACCCTCAACACTCAACAATTGTCATATTAACTCCTTGATTACATCTCAAGCATTGATACATTAAGTTGAAATAATGACATATTCAGACCACTGAGACTTGCAACACACCACACACTGATAAAATCATAGTATTTTTCCACTGGGTCATGGATAAAAACTCGATCATTGATCGATACCATTGGGCCTACGGGGTCACCATCCCATCGGACCTCCGAGGCTTTAAATTTGAACATTCAATAGTTTTCTTCAATCCAATATATTACTATAAGATTGATTCACCAAGATCATCAAGCCCCCGAGAATTAAAACACATTCCTTCAACTTCGGTGGTTCTCCAATCTTGTATACTGGGCTCGCCAGGACATCAAGCCAGCGGGCCTTCAACACTACACTTGATACAATTTACTTTGATCTGATTATCATGTTAACATGGAACAATACATGGCTTCAACATGGACCCCTTTCATGCATGATATATGACATAACGAGGCATCTCCATCGGCCCATCAAGCCCTTGGGCCCCTGGCCCATTGGGTCACTAGGGTATCGACCCATTGACCCGCTGAGACTTTAACACGAAAACATTCCTCCAATATTCCAATATCCTATATATGATATGGAACCTTTCTTTTGAAATCACATCACTGAGACACTAGACCACTGGGTCATCGAGGTATCGACCTAACAGGCCCCCAAGAATTCAATAATACAATGCTCCTCCAATATTTTGATATCTGATATGACATGAAAGATGATGTAGTCTACATAAGGACCCCTTCCATTTTTATTTGATGATGTGGCACTAACATGTCTATGACATTATCACTTCCTCTGTTCCTTTTCGATCACCATGATGATTCGACATAAGTATGTGGCATGACACATGGAACTGATGTGGTTTATATCATGGTGCTAACGTGGATACTGTCATGGCCTTGATGTGGCATCAACCACTATCCCACTGGAACTTCAATACAACAATGATGTTCTAGTCTTATGATGTTTGATATGTTGATATCAGACCACTGAGTTGTCTTCCCTGTGAAATCATCATACCACCAAGTTCTTAGAACTTCAATGTTGTTATTTCACTCCAATCTCCCAGTCTCTAGTATGATGGGCCCCACCACCAGGGCACTGGGGGATCTATCCCTTGGAAACTTTGTTAAAACATTCATTCTCTTACCAATGTTCTGGTATTTGATATATTGAGTCTCAAAACATAAAGTTTAACACAATGCGCAGGGTTTTGTGACTTTCCGGTTTTCACTCAAACTTTTTAAAACTGGATTTACCTTATAAAGTTTTTGAACACGCTTTTCCCCATGAATGTGGGATAAATCATTCTTGCAAAAAAACTTCCACTGTGCCCTCATATTTCAAAAAAATGTGATCACTAAGACACAAACTTTGCACCTCCTAGATATCATACCTATGTTTGCAAGGTCATCTCATCTAGCGCCCAATTACCATTCCTCTTAAATGGGTTCATCTCATCCTCCCCATACCTATGTACAAATTTTAGAAACCCTATGTGCCTTTGTTTTCCTGGTTATACAATTCAAGTGCTTGGTCAATTTTCTCGTTATCTTTAGTAGTCTCCCTCTCTCTTTGACATCAATGAAAACATTATTTCCAACATGGTTTTATATTACCACATCATCAAGTCCCACATTATCCCAAAAGGTTAAATGTGAAGAAATCATATACATCTAAATAGAATGAACTGTGAGGAGAACTCAAGAACTTGTGTGTGAAGATACCTCTCCTACACAACATTAAAGATGTGCCTATTTATAACATATTTATCAAAGAAGAATGCATCAAAGGACCAGGGAGAAAGAGAAAGGACACCCCTACAATCAATATTATATGAAAATTAGTTGACCTCATAGTTGCAAGTATAATTGTTCCTAAGTATCTAGATCTAGGAAGCACTCTAGTAAATGTGCACATTAACAAAATGTTGATCCAAAATATTCTCATATATTTAGGGGATGCTATAAATTTTATGAAAATATATACCATGTTAATATTAAATATTTAGGGATCCCTAAGAGACATCCCCACCATGCTCCAACTTGCAGATAGATCCATAGCTAATCCTGAGGGGATGTTGGAAGACATAATGTTCTATATTGATTCTTGGGAGTATCCCACTAACTTCTTGGTCGTCCAAACAAAATCTAAATTAAATGGGTATCCTCTTATCTTGGGAATACCTTGGCTAGCCACAACAAATGCATACATCAACTGTAGGGTAGGGAACATGACCATCACTAATGGGAAGTACCAAAAATAGTGTGTCCTTTAACCCCCAACCCAACCATTAATGAAATAAAATAGCCCAATATGGGTAGAAGAACAATAATACTTAGTTCATACTACTTTCTATCCTAGATACACAATTAGTACATCCTTGGATATAAGAAAAATTAATGAAGATACATTCATTTCCAATTTCCTACAAAACCAATACCTCGTTGATGTGAGAATAGAATACATAAATGATGAAATTGCATTTCAAATTTTTGTTGATAATAAAATAAAACTACAGGAATAACTACTCATATCTGAAACCAAAAATCCCACTGTCAATATTGTAGAAACTATCCCTTCAAAAACACTTAAAATCAACACAAAACTTACTGATCAACAAGAACATACATTACTAGTTGTGATGAAAAGCTATATTGCATCCTTTGCATGGGATTGAAAGGAATTCATCCTTTCATCTATACTCATCATGTTTACATCAAGGAATATTGCATACCTATTAGGAAACCTCAAAGAAGGATGAACCCTACATTGAAAGACATTGTCAAACAGGAATTGCAAAAATGGTTAGATGTTGGTTTCATTTATTTGATCTCAGATAATGAGTGGGTTTCTCCCTGGTTTATTGTTCCTAAAAAGAATTGGAAATGGATGATATGTGTGGATTACATATAATTAAACAAAGATACAAGAAATGATCATTTCCCCCTACCCTTCATTAACCAACTTTTAGATGTATTATCTAGAAAATAATATTTCTCATTCTTGGATGGATTCAATGTATATAACCAGATTCACATCAGTTTTGAAAATAGGAAAATAGAACCTTTACCTCTTCCTGTGGCACATTTTCTTATAAATTCCTCCCATTTTTCCTATATGATTTCCCAGCCACATTGCAAAGAGCCATACTTTACATCTTTTCAAAATTTATCGATGACAAAGTGCATATCTATATGGATGACTTCACTCCTTATGGAAACTCATTTTATGAAGCATTAGATAATATCGATAAAGTTCTCCAAAGGTGTGAAGAAATGAACCTCTCCCGTATCCATGGAAAGTGACATATGATGATGAATGAAGGGGTTGTGCTAGTACATCATTTATCCTCTAGAGGAATTGAAGTAGAAAAAAAGTAAAATAAATATTATCACACTAATACAACCCTTCTGAAACTAAAATATGTTATAACGTTTTTTGGACATGCAGGTTACTACAAGAGATTCATTAAGGACTTCAGTAAAATAGCCTATCCTCTATTTACCCTCCTATCCAAAGATGTAGAATATTGTTGGACTTTACAATGTGAAGAAGCATGTGAAACAATCAAAGAAATACTCACAATAGCTCTTGTTCTATAGGGTCCTAATTGGAATATTCCTTTCCATATTCGTATTGATGCCTCAGAAAAGTAAATAGGAGAAGTATTGGTTCAAAATGAGGATAAGAAGCCTTATGCAATATATTTGATACGAAAGAACGTGTTTTGTGCAAAGATAAACTACATTGTCACTGAAAAGGAACTTTTAGTAGTAGTCCATGTTCTAAACAAGTTTTGACATTATGTTACAAGGTATAAAGCTTTGATGCATACTGATCATGATCTCATTGCATATTTAATGAATAAACCTAACATTAATGGTTGAAAAATCAGGTGGCTTTTGTTATTACAATAATTTGATCTAACCATTCTTGAAAATATTGGAAAACATAAAGTTGTTGCATATTTATTATCCAGGTTAACAATTCCTATTGAAGGAGGCATGATACATGATGATTTTCTAGATGAACACCTCTATGCAATATCAACACAAACCCCCTAGTTTGTTGACACAGACAATTGTTTGACAATAGGGAGGTTTGCTCAGCATTTTTCCTACTGAGAAAGATTAATTTTTTTCAATAAGAGTACAACATGTAATTGAGCTTGTTGGGAATGTTTTATATTATTTTCATGGTTTGATTTAAAGGACGATGAATCAAACTCTGCAGAAGAACAAGAATCAGAAGAAGAAGATCCTCATACTCCAGTATTAAGGATATCGGTTCAAGAAAAGAGGCTACCAGAAAGGTATACTCCACCTAATTTTCATTCAAATTTTTCTTTGTCTATCACTGATGATGATCCTAGAACAGTTAGGGAGGTAGTGGATTCAGAGGATGAAAAACTCTGGAAAAAGGCCATGGTTGAAGAAATGGAAGCTTTGGATAGGGATGAGGCTTGGGATATAGTGGAGTTGTTGAATCGAAGAAATCCCATTGCCAATAAATGGGTATTTAAAGAGAAGCTAAATGCAGAAGGAAAAGTGGAGAATTTCAAAGCTTGGTTAGTAGAAAAGGGTTATTCCCAGGTTGAGGGAATAGATTTTTGTGAGATTTTTTCTCTTGTTTCCAAGTTTCCTCTATTATATTTTTGTTATCTATTGTTGTTGCGTTTGATTTTTAAGTAGAATAGATTGATGTGAAGACAACATTCTTACATGGGCATCTAGAAGAAGAAATCTACATGAATCGTCCATACGGATTTGTTGTGAAGGGAAAGAAGGAGTTGGTATGCAAGATGAAAAGGTCCCTATATGCTTGAAAATAATCACCAAGGATGTTGTATCAAAAAATTAATACTTATATGTTAGGACTTGGCTTCACAATAAGAAAAGAGGATCAATGCATTTATTTCAAATTAATAGGTTATCATTTGATTTATTTGGTCTTGTATGTGGATGACATGTTTCTAATCGAAAAAAATAAGGATATTATCCAGGATGTGAAAACTCGGTTGTCCTCTAAGTTTTACATGGAG
>SNQJ01S0014465.1:173344-201432 GCA_010110895.2 Picea sitchensis | reverse complement strand
AATCAAGTTGGGGTTCATAGCCCAGTATATGGAAAATATACCCCTAGATTACAATCTCAACCTTGGAATTTTCCTTTCCAAGGCAATCAACAACCACCTGGGGGGGAAGCTCCTCAACTTAATTATTTTGTACCCTCTAATCTTGGGAAACAATATCTAGTTTCTATGAATCCTAACCGGGGTCAACGTTTTTGGTTTAATACTCCTTCTTAATGAAGATTACCCAATCAACCAACCCAAGTTGGATATTTGACTCAAAACCCTCCACCACTGAATTAGACAGGACCCTCTAACTATCTAAAGACTACTTATGTTCCTATCGGTATACCTACGTGAATACCTCCTCAAAATTATGAGTTTCCTCAAGCGAACAAACTACTGTCATTTATTTCTACTTTGGATTTACCGGATTTATATAGGATTGCGAATGATCCTATCTTGCATTCTCCTTATTGGTTGGTCATACCTTCTAAGTTACCATAAAAAATTCCTAAGTTTGATGACTGATCAAGGGAAGATTCAAGGTGCACTGCACCATCCTAGATGGAGGATACCTTGTAGCCTCTCTTTCCCTTCTCTATATCGCCATAGTCTTATTTTATACATTGGGCCAAGAAGCGATCTGCATCCTTCCCTCGGTAGAATTGTTGAGGGTCTTGTCCCTGCATGATCAATCCTATAATAATATGGATTAGTACCAGATCCACTGTGACGTGACTCTCAATCCATAGATGACCTCCATGGTATCATGATAAGAGGAGTTTAGTGCAAGAGTTAACCTCCTAGTGTCGACCAAAGTGGGGGATCATGATTACGTTCAGGATTATGGATCACGAGAGATCCTTAATCCATGGCTAGGAGACTATATTCGACTTCTTCCCAGTCGTCTTCATCAGGTACATGTGTGGCACGAGCATCACATAGTTCTTTTAGTATCTGAGGTTGAATTCATTGTTATTCAAAGCTGCGATCTGTCCTAACAGGGGTTCAACTGCGTGTATCCCCTTTGGGATGTACGTGGTGATCAGAGTGTACTCATAGTTTTGTGGAATGTTGTAGCATTTAACCATGCCAGCCAAAGGTGGGATATAATATGGTAATATCGACGTGATATGCTTTGCATTATCTAGATCATTGTGATGCTTACTTTTCTTCTCAATAGCAGGATTAGTTTGGCCTGAATGTCATCCAGTCGAGGGGGATGCTTTAAGTCCCCCTGTTGATGATGCATGTATTCCTATAGACATATCTCTCTTAGCCATGATCTCCACGCGAATCTCCTCCACAAACTTCTCTCTATTTCACTTCAGCTCGCGCGACATTCACACTTGTAATAAAATAAATCGGGTAGGCAAACAGGAAAGAAAGGTAATCAAATGAATGGTGAGGTCTAGAAGTCAGAGTGCGATATGCAATGGGTTCTGATGCAAATATCTCATTTTCAAAAGTGGTCCGATTAATGGCGTGGAAAGGTAAATAGGAAAGAATCGCCAGTCAATGGGTATGAATACGTCCATCAATGTGCATCCATTTTTTATGGCACAGTATCAATGGTCTAATAACGATCTTTCCATCACTAACTATGTTTCTAGATCTTTCCATCACTAACTATGTTTCTATCTCTTCTGGAGCATCATTCTAACAATCGGGACACCTCCAACGACCATATTTCTTCACCATGGTGAAGTACCATTCTGCATTGTTCTACTATTCTGGCGAGGTTCAATTTCTGCAGATCTGTCTCTTGTGAAGTATTCTCTGTAACTTCCCGTAGTTTTTCTAATTTTTCTTTCTTCTTATTGAGATTTCTTTCTTTATTTCTTGTGATCTGAGTCTCTGGGTTCCTCTTTCCATTCTTATTCTTACTTTTTCTTATCCTAGTAGATTTTCACTGTTGATGTTTGTCCAAAGGGTGCAAAGGTAAAAATTCTTCTCTTAGTAACTCTAGGGTAGGTAATTTTATTTCTTGCATGGATAGGTCCTTCAAAAATTCCTATGTTATTTCAACTTCGATAGCTACTTCTCTTTCCCTATGTTGCTTCGACGTATCATTTTTTTCTTCTATTAGGCACTCTATTTTTCTAGCTATGAAGTCCCTTAATTTTTTTGTTTTTTGTTCTGTAGCCTCTTCCTCTGCTTTCCTTCTCGATCCAAGTGTTTCCTAACAAAAGTGAAAAATGGGCGTTGTTATCAACAACCTTGATGACTTCAAATTATTCTTTGGTCAATGTTTCATGAGTAATCATAGGTACATTAGTAACTCTTCCACATAGGGTTATCATCTTTCCATTAAACAATCCTATCATTCCCAATGAAGAAACCATATCAGCCTTTCCCAAAATTTCCCTAGTGATTTTTGGCATGATATTCACCTATGTTTCCTCATCCAAGACACATTCTATGTCGAAGTCTCCTATTCTTGTATCTATGCACTGCTTTTGCTTTAATATCTCTGGTAAATTGATGTCTCTGTGATCATTCAGTGTTTCTTTCAACTGTAACAACATAGTCTCTGATTCTTTTTGGTTCTCTAACATATCCTTAGCCTCTTGTCCTTCTTTATAGTTTTCTTGTCTCATGTTCATCTTGTTGACTTTGGAAATCATTCTAGGGAAATCCTCAACCTCATGACCAATAGATTTACAACAGAGACAAATAGGATCAATACCAAGGCATTCCTTAGCAAGATATCCTGATCTTCTGCAGTTATAACATAGTGTCAATCCTCTCTTTCATTTAAACGATCCCCAACCTTTCCTATACTGTGCACTGGGATCACCATGTTGGACCTGCAATCTACAAAAATTCTTTCTAGGTTCCTGCATACACTTGTTAGTCCAAATATTCTTTCTATGCATAGGAATAACATATCTTTCACTATCTCTATCAAATTTATTTAGATCAACTCTTTCTTCTAGCTTTGCCCTAGTTTTCAGACTAGGACAAAATCTATCAAACATACTAGATTCATACTTTCAAAGAAAAAAATTCCACTTAACTTACCTTTACCAGAGCACAAAGCTTTAATATCTTAGTTCTCTTTTTTAGATCGGGTTTCTTTCTTAGCACAGATATTCGCAGGTCAAGTAGAATACTGCACACTACAAAGAAATATCTACGCACAAAGATTTCTCTTTTCTTCACTTCCCAGCGATCACAGTTTTAGTTCCCAGCAACAAAACCATTTGTTGCCATAGGGGAATACCAAGGGTTCAAATCTAACA
Source organism: Picea sitchensis (assembly GCA_010110895.2). Taxonomy (NCBI): domain Eukaryota; kingdom Viridiplantae; phylum Streptophyta; class Pinopsida; order Pinales; family Pinaceae; genus Picea; species Picea sitchensis. The sequence goes on along the minus strand of SNQJ01S0014465.1, from coordinate 198,208 downwards.
GGGCACCAACAAAACCCTAAATATCATCCCTTTCGGCAAAACCTGCGATGGAGATGAAGTTTCACTTGAGGTAGAGGCAGGGGGGGTTGTAGGAATCAGGTGTCTACAACCAAGCTGGGACACAGATATGTGATTACAACACTTGATAGAGCACTTAGCCAATAACATGAATTAGTTCTTGAACTTTACCCACACCACAGGTTTAACCCTTATTACAGATTAGCGCAGTAGTAATCAATATTAAGCACATCCAATAATATATCACATAGCATCAACTCAGATCTAGAATTCATTCACATCATTAAGCACTAAACTACAATATCAGCTGCATCCATTATATGTTATAACAACAACACTAAGAAAATTAGCATATAAACCACATTGACAACATCGCACAAAGCACATCAACGCAGGATATACGCGGTTCACCCCAGTGTGGGGATACGTTCATCAAATATTATTCTTCTTATTTATTAGTCAGAAATATCTTACATGTGTCTTCTCCTTTGCACAGAGCCACATAGATCAATTTTTCACTGGACAAGTGATCTGCGCACAACGCACTAGATCCACCTTCCTTAAAATTTGGTCAAGGCACAGAGCCAAATCCTTGATAGCACAAAGCCTTACATATTTTTTCTGCACAAAGCCTATTACAATTACTTTCACTTATCTCTGCAAGTCACAACACACTGTATGCACAAAATCCAACAAATTCTCTTCGCACTTAGCAACCTTTACATATTCTTGCACGAAGCAAACTTAGACATGTTAGAACTATTTACTTACATCTCTTAGCTATCTATTTATACATTAAAAAAAGGCATAAACATGGGTAAACACATGGGATGACATCCCATACTCATTAAATAACCCCTAAAACCCTCTGTTGGGTTCACAAGCCCACAAAACAAGCGAGATTTCACGATCTTTGCTCTGCCTAGGTGCTCCATCTTCGACCAGCCTGTCGAAGTCCCAAAACTGGTCAAACACGACCAATGTTCTAACAAAACTTGGTCGAGGGACAACAGTTAAAAATCCCAAGGAATCATCATAGACATAATCTTGTGATACCATTGTTTTTCCCTTCTTATTAGACTCACAACTATTAGTGGTTCCTAACTTTGTGATTGAAATAACCTATTTCTTCAATGTCGGTACTCTAAAAGAAACTAAATAAACAAAATTCAAGAAAACTTAAACTACAACTACAACATACAAAAAACATAAACAATACCTCACCTTAGATTCCCCCCTTCAAAGGTTCAGCTTATGCACTTGCTACAGAATTCCCACACTCTTGAAAGGAAAGCATGCACCCTAATGATCTTTGAGATATATATTAAGTGAAATATTGTTATAATACTAACAATATATGTACCCCCCCCCAAATATGAGAGTGCCCTATTTATATAACACAACCAAATTATCTTTGCATTCAAAAATAGGGATGACGAAGCTCCTATATGCTTGGGGGTCCGTTTTAATTACAAACTGATATTTGGAACACTGCAATCCATAAGTGATGATAGTCTCCTGAAACAAAATTAACATTATAAGAAAGTTGAATTCATTTTCTTATCAAACCTTGAAGCATGCAAGAATCGTGGCTTTATTTTGATAGTACAATATTAGATTAGTTGAAGGTTGGCATACTCATCAATTCCTCTGGACAAGAATAGGGAAAAATTGTTGCAACATCCTGGACTTGAATGCATAGATGCCACTAGGCATGAATAGTACTTTGTTGTCAATAAAAACAAGTTGGCATATTCTTCATTGTTGCCATAATTTTTCAGTATCTTCCTCAACTTGTCATAACTGTGTGAATCCATTTGATACCCTGTTAAATAGATTATGAAATTCATGATACAAGTTGTGTTAGCAAGGTTTATTTAGACATATATATTATGACAACATCCTTCATCATTCACTGAAACACAAGTAATTTCACAACCTTCCCTAAATTTAATCATGATAACAAGAAATAAACCGAAATTGAAATCCTCCTTACCTTTAGAGCAAAGTAGTGATGGTAACAAGGATTAGGGTTTAAACTAGGTTCTTGTGATAGAAAAAGAGATAGTTATAGGTGGAAAAAATATGTCATTTCATGAGCCCATCATATCCCCTCAATCAAAAGTGTTTCATGTCCTCATGCAACCTAATATTCTTGTTCAAGAGCACCGTAGTGAAGATCTTCCAAATTGAAGGCTAGATGCCCAAATTCATTTGCACCATAAAATCCAAGTTCTTTGTTTACTTGAGTCCATTGCATAACTTCTTCTCATTCTGCCTACTTGATGGGTGACCTGTAAAACCTAATAGGACACCAAAGAGTTGGTTCACCTGATCAAGGTGAACGATGCTTGTCAAGATAGTTTTTAGTACTTTCCCCTTGAACGTTGGGCCTAAATTATTCACATTCAGGTAAGACATAGTACACCATAACACCTACAACTTTCAGATTGAAAATTGAAGAATTTTGGATTTTTGGCCATGGAGTTTCTAGGGTTTCTGCAGATTTCAACTTCTGGGGATTCTACAATTTGTTGGAGAATTTTTCATATTGATCGGGTTATTTTGACTCTCCAAGGATTCTTGTTTGAGGTTATAATTCCAACGAAACCTAGGGTTTCTATCCTGTCTTAGACATCACGTTTTCTAAAGCTAGGGATTCTATCCTAGCCGTTCGGGTTTGTGAAGAATCTACAAGCCATGAGGAACAAAACTTTGGTGCAAGATACGATTGATGGATCAAGAAAATTCAGCTCCTAGAATTAAATATTAAACATCACTCTAGAAGAGTGTGACCTATTGAGATTGATAGAAGGAACTCTACCAACAACAACAATCGATGAAGAGAAGGATGAATGGAAGACATATGATGTCAAATCTAGGAATATAATAATGTACTTACTAAGAGATCATATACTACCTTGCATTTCTACCTTGAAGAAAACTTATCTAATGTATGATGTGTTGAAGAATATGTTTGAGAGAAACAACACACACAAAGCTCTTACATTGAAACACCAACTTCAAAATCTCAAGATGATGAAAGATGACACCATTGCTACCTTCTTCATGAATATTTCAGAGATCAGAGATCATATAGATGCCATTGGAGAAATCATAACAGATAAAGATATTTTAATGATTACTCTCAATGCTCTTCCAATCCATTGTGAACCTTTCATTCAAATTATTAGTGGAAGAGTAGATTTACCTCAGTTTGATCATCTATGGGCATACTGCACTCAGGAGGAAACCAAAATTATAGCCAAAGGCGTGCAAGACTCCCATCATGATGAAAATCAATCCCTTTCTTCTCATGAAAAGAGAGGTAGAAGAAAAATAAGAAGTTTTATCAAGGCATTCAATAAAAAAAAAAAACTTCAACAACTTGAGGTCATGAACATAGAAAATACATATCAAAGATTCAATGTTTCATATGTGTCAAGTAAGGACACATTGCGAGAAATTTTCCTACCAGGAAGAAAGGAATACAACATGCCTCCACTATTGATGTTTATTCAGAACCACCTCAGAGAGATGAAGACATAAAATATGAAGTGTTCTTCTTCATTTCAACACTCTTAGTTATGGTTCCTACTGATAGTGATATTTGATTGATTGATAGTGGTGTTTCCAGACACACGACTGGATATAAAGAACATCTCACTTATCTTGTAGAGAAAGAGTGTCGTTTTCATGTTGTACTTCGTGATAATTCCAGATATACTATGAAGGGAGTTGGATCTTCTTCCTTTCAACTAGATTCTGACATACCTCTTTAATTAAGTGAGGAATTATATGTACCTGGTGTTATCACATGAGTTTGTCAAAGTCCTGTGGGTTTGTGGTTTCTACCCAGGTTTGTAATTTTTCCCTGTCTCTCTCCTTTTCGCAGACCCCGTATTAAGTATTTCCCTTCCAGCTTATAGGTTTTTATTATGTTTTCCTTCATTTGTTTGAATGAGCTATTTTTCCTCTTGTCTTTCCTGAGAAGTCTTGGATTTAAGATTTTTTGTTTTCTCTAAGTTCGATCACTGCCCTCTCTACCTCTGTCACTGATCCTTTTCCTTTCTCGATCCCTCAACCATCATCCAAGTATTTGTTTTCGGGGACTGCCGCCCTAAGCACAAGCACAACACTTAGAGCGGTATGATATGGAATCAAATCCAGTGAGAGAGCAAGTTTAGTTTTTCAGCGGTGGATAATAATCATGGGAATCCGGAGTTCAGAACGTCGTTGAAGTTGTTTGTAAAATATCTGAACCCTCAAAATCTGAAATCAGTAGGAGTCATCCGATCCAACAAGACATGTGGAAGCATATATGAACCGCAGAGAAAATCATTTAGGGAAAGATGAAGTGAGGAATGCACGGATTTTTTGAAGTCCCGAAATGCCGAAGGCCTGAAGTCCCAAAATGTCAATATTCATATGGGTCATCCGATTCAAAGGGATGCATGGCACCTGGTCTAAGAAATCGTGATTTCACAACTCATAGGTTTTAGCATGGAGCATGACGCAAGTTCGCAAAGTGTGAAATTGTGAAGCGCCTGGGAATTGGGCCCACGGTCACAACCCACCGTCATATGGAAAGAGGATCTATAAAGAAGGGAATGCGCCTATTAGATGGATGGAGACTAAGGTTATTCTTGGAGATGATCGTGGTTGTCAAATTCAAAGTAGGTCCGACCACTGATCTATATGGGCCATTTCACAAGTTTGAGCATCAAGATTTTTGGAATCAAGTGGAGTGAAGAATCCCAAAATGTGAAATAACGAAATTTCATATGGGACAGGCGTGAGGTCATGGCCTGAGGTCACATGTAGCAATGGAGAAGATCTATGCGAAAGACCGAAAGTGCTTGTATTGTTCACAAAAAAATATATGCATGGCCTTGAGGTGTCGAGATTGACTTGGAGGAGTCGTGAGCACCACCTGGAGCATTCATGGGTGTCAGGCCTCGTCGTGATCCTGATGAAAGTTGTTAATGAAAATGGGGGAGGTGGTTGAAACCTCATCTCACCCCATAAATGGAAAGCATGGAAGAGATGGCCATGGAGGCAGAATGTTAGCCCAAAGTTCCCCTGTCAACGAATTCTCCTGCAAATCCCACACTAATATGAGATCACGTCTGACAGAACAATGCAAGTGCAGGATGACAAAAGAGATGCAGACGCAAAGCTTTGATTGCAATAGTGACGTCACACTCCTGGTGGTGGCAATTTGTTCTAAGTATAAATACTCGGTTTTGATAGTTTGTTAGGGTCGATGGTAGATCTAATCTCCTGCATGTAAAGTTTTAGTAAGCCTCTAGTTCTTTGGTTATGTATTGCACTTTGAGATTTCTTGTTTAATGATAGTCAGCCTTCTTTTCCACCTCTTTTTCCTCTAATATTGAAATCTTAGGCATGGATGATCCAGTTGATTTGTTGTAATCATGTTGTGATGTATGTTTGATTGTAGTGTTGTTACAATGTCCTCTATTTTCTGAAGTTTTGGATCCAAGAGGATCTTGTATTCAAATATTTTCCTCCTTAGATTGTTGGGAAACTGGATGTCCATAGAAATCCTTTACATTTCCTCCTCAAGTTCTTCCCCCTACTCACCCTTACTACAACTTACTATTTGAATTTAGATCAAGACCTCATCTACCTATGCATACTAGCCCAGTTTTCCGAGTTAAAATGATATCATCCTGATTTTGCATCCATTAGACCCCCCTTAAATTTATTCATTGTGACATAAAAATTGATGGGTATTGGGCTTACCTCTGCTACAATCCAAAGGTGACCTCTAGTGATAACATTCCTGGCTCCACTATCAGGGACGAATTGAAGACTTTCCCTCGGATTGAATGACAAAGATTACTGGTTCTGAAGGTGCATCAGAACTCATTACATTGAATATTGCAACTATGTACCAGGAGAATCCACTATTACGACTACACTATTCCAGTTGTGGCTTCTAGAGGAAGACACACGAGGTATACCCCACAATGTCCTTTAGAAACACCTGAAGCTGACCCAGAGAAAGTTGTCAGAAGACTAAAAACCCCTCAGGAAGGTACTTAAGCAGCTGAACTAAGTGTTTTTGATGATTTTCACCATCATCATCTAGAAACTCCAATAGTTTCTTATCCTTTTCCTGTTATACCATCTGCTGGAGTTTCCTGAAGCTTAAAGTTTGGGAGTGTTCATGCTGATTTATCCTCTCCTAGTCGGGGATTAGAAGGATAAAGTCTTGTCACTCCTATCTCTCTTGAATTTGTACCATGGTTTAGACCCAGGACCTCAGAATATTTTCTCACTCTGGGTTTTACCACTCCTCCCCCTGTTAGACTTGTTTCTTTTACAAAGAGGGAAACCTCTCTTCCCTAAATCCCTATATATTTTTCCCCAAATCCTATGTTGTTTCCCTTTCCTCCCACAGGCTTAGTTCCACTCTCCCTAGTACGAAATCTGTATCCTCCTGAGTCCCCTCCATCTATCATCCATATGGTAGGTGATAATCCCCATAGGAACATTGCAAATGGAACTCACATATGCAATCATTCCTGTGTTCGGAGGGGAGCATAGTAGACTGTACAAAGAGGCTCAATTGGCCTATATTATTAGTGATGAAGTTGACCCCACCAACCATCCTATTTTTTCACTTGATACTGATTTGGGATCCAACTTATTGCAGCTCATTGATGCCCCTGAACCCCCTCTTAAAATCAGAAAGCAATCCCTTACTCTCTATGAAGATTCTGCCCCGATTGCCTTTGTTTAAAAAATGTTCTTTGATGGAGCCTCTTCCATAGATGGGGCTGGTGTTGGAGTGGTCCTCGTTTCACCTGTTCAAGAAATTATATCTCTGTCCTACAAGTTAGAATTTGAAGCTACCAATAATGTGGCAGAGTATGAAGCTCTTGTTTTGGGTTTGAGGGCTGCAAAAGACCTAGGAATTAAAGAGATATCAATGTTTGGGGATGGTGAGTTAATTTTCCATTAGATCAGAAAAATTTATCAATCCAAGCACCCTCGGCTTAAGAGTTACATAAATGAAGTTTTGGATCTAGTCGACAATTTTTTCTTGGCTTTCAACATCTCATTTGTTCCAAGAGAAGAGAATGCTATGGTCGATTCTATGGCTGTGTTAGTAAGTAATTTCAGAGTCCCTCTACCATCTAAACTAAGGTATGATGTAGAAGTGAAATATAGACCCTCTATACCTAACAATGTCAAACATTGGAAAGTGTTTGAGGATGATCTAGAAATCAAAAGATTCTTGGAGACCGTTGATGAGTTTTCTTCATTACACATTGATCAAGATCCTGATTCTCAAATAAATCCTCATGATGACGCTTTTCTGAACAAAGTTTCTAACCATCATATTGTCCAGCTTCCCAACAATCATATCCCAAAGGGACTAGTTCCTCTGGAAAGACTATTTGACAGGAACGATGTGGCAATAAAGGGTAAAGCCTCAAATGAAGAAGCTGGCGTGAATGAGTGAAATATCGACACAGAGGAGGATCCAAAATTTGTCAAGTTGTCAAGCATCCTGTCACGGGAATAAAGGACCGAGTATGTTGAGTTATTAAGAGAATTTTCTGATGTGTTTTCCTAGACCTATGAATATATCAAAACATATGACACAAGTGTCATCGAGCATAAGATCCCATTGAAAGAGGAGGTCAAACCATTTAGGCATAAATTAAGAAAAATAAACCCCATGTTGTTTCCTATTATGGAAAGGGAGGTAAAGAAGTTGTTGAACGCCCAAATCATTGTCCCTTTGAAATATTCTGAATGGGTATCCAACCTAGTTCCAGTGAGGAATAAAAATGGAGAAATCAGACTATGTGTCGATTTCAAGAATCTAAACAGAATCTCTAAGAAGGATAATTACCCTTTGCCAAAGATGGAACACATATTATAGAGGGTAACAGGTGCATCCATGATTTCCATGATTGATGGTTTTTTTGGATACAATCAAATATTTGTCCTTCCTGAAGACAGAGAAAAGACAACCTTCAACACTCCTTGGGGCACATTCATGTATGCCAAAATTACCTTTGGATTGATGAACGCAGGAGAAACCTTCCAACGAGCCATGGACATCATTTTCATTGGAGAAAGGGATAAATTTGTAGTCATATATCTTGATGACATTACAGTATTCTCTAGATCCGATAAAGAACAATGCCAACATCTGAGAATGGTTTTCCTGAAATGCAGAAGGTTTAGTGTCTCCCTAAATCCCAAGAAGTATTTGTTTTCCATGCGAGAAGGAAAATTGTTGGGGCACATAGTATTAATTTATGGGGTCAGGATTGATTCAAGAAGAGTAGAAGCTATCCAAACCTTGTCACTTCCCCGATCCTGGAAGGAAGTTTAGTCTTTCCTGGGCAAGATCAATTTTCTGAGAAGGTTTGTTTCAAATTTTGTTGAATTGGTGAAGCATATTACAACAATGCTCAGGAAGGGGAATGAAGTAAAATGGACTGCTGAGTCCAAAAATTTCTTCAATCAAATCAATAAGGCCTTGACTGAGGCACCAATTCTTATCAGTCGTGATTATTCCAAGGATTTTCTGATTTTTCCCTTTTCTTCTTTTAAGATAGTGGCATTTGTTTTATTGCAGAAGAATGCCAAGAGACTGGAGCATCCGATTTCCTTTTTCAGCAAGGCATTAAGAGATGCAAAGATCAAATATGACATCATGGAGAAGAAGGCCTATGATTTGGTGAAAGACCTCAAAGATTTCAGGATCTATGTTTTGCATTCAAAGGTCATTGCATATGTTCCTTCAACTTTTGTGAAGGACATTCTCATTTAGCATGACATAGATGGAAGAAGGAGAAAGTGGATTCCCAAATTCTTTGAATATGATCTAGAAATAAAGCCCACCAAACTAGTTAAAGGCCAAGGTTTTGCCAAGATATTGGTTGAATCTAATTGCAAAGATTTGGGGGTTAACTTCATCAACAGTTTCTCATAAAATAAACAATCTAAGTTCATTGATATAAGTTCTTAGGGCGGCCCTCCACTGGAAGAATGCACCTCGTACAAAGACATTATATATTTTCTGTAGGATTTAAGGCCTCCTGATAGAATAGGAAAAAGAAAGGAAAGAGGTTTAAAGATTAAAGCAATTAAATATTGCCTCATTGATCAGGTTTGTATTGGAAAGAACCTCTGGGAGTGATTTTGAGATGTTTAGACCCATATGAAGCCCAAAAGATTATGTTTGATTTTCATGACAACTTATGCGGGGGACATTATTTATGGAGAACCAGAACCTATAAAATTCTCAGGGTCGAGTACTTCTGGCCTACTCTATTTACTGATGTCTGTGAAAAGATCGGGGATTGTGTCAAGTGTCAAAAATTCTCCGGGAAGAAGCAACTCAAGTATTTTCCATTGAAGCATGTGGTAGCTTCAGGACCCTTTCAGCAATGGGGCCTAGATTTTATTGGGGAAATTCATCATGCTTCAAGCAGTGAACACAGGTGGATCTTGACTGCAACATATTACTTCACCAAATTGATAGAAGCTATCCCCACAAGGAGTGCTTGTCACAAAGTAATCATTGTCCTTCTTGAAGATATTATGGCAATATTTGGTTGACCGAACATAATCATCACTGATAATGCTACATATTTCAAAGTAGAGCCATTAATCCAGTTTTTTGAGCAATTTGGAATTTCATTGATTCACTCAACTCCTTACTACCCCCAAGGGAATGGAATGACAAAATCATGTAACAAAAGCCTTATAAATATTATCAAAAGAATGCTAGCAGACAACAAGAAAGCATGGGATTGAAAGATCAAATTTTCTTTGTGTTCTGACAGAGTGACAAAAAAAAGATCACTTGGGGTCTCTTCTTTTCAGCTCGTGTATGGAGTTGAGGACATATTTCCTTCTCAGCTTGCCTTTCCAGTGGAAAAATTCTTGCAAGAATACCAAGGGGAACCTGATGACATGGTCAGGAGGATACTGTAGCTGGTCGAAGTGCAACAAACTAGAGAGAAACTACTGAACAAAGAACATGAACATCAACAGAAGTTCAAGCAGGATTTTGACAAGAAAGTAAGAAAATAGGATTTCCAGCTGGGAGATCTAGTGGTCAAATGGGATGCACCCAAGAAGGACAAAGGAAAGCATAAAAAATTTGAAGCCCTGTGGATTGGGCCCTTCAAAATATCTGAGGTATTTCCAAATAATACTTACAGGTTGTAGGATTTGGAGGGATCTGAAGTTTTTGGTGGCCATGTGAATGGGCATTTCCTCAAAAAATATTTCTTTTAGGCCATGACCAACATCCTGCCACTGTAAATACCATTCATGTTTTGTTTTAGTTTTTTAGTTTTCCGTTTTCAAATAGGGGACCCCATAACCCAATACAAAGGCACTTGAACTACTTGTTCTTGGCAGCCCGCAGGGAGCATGCTATCCCTTGTGGGGCCAAATGTTATCACATGACATTTTTCATAGTCATATGGGTTTGTGGTTTCTACCCAGGTCTATAATTTTTCCCTGTCTCTCTCCTTTTCGCAAACTCCATCTCAAGTTTTCCCCATTCGGCTTGAAGGTTTTTCTTCTTTTTTCTTTCATTCGTTTGAGTGACCTGTTTTTCCTGTTGTCTTTCATGGGAAGTCTTGGATTTAAGATTTTTAGTTTTATCTAAGTTTGATCACTGCCCTCTCTACATCCATCACTAATCCTTTTCCTTTCCTGAGCCCTCAGCCATCATCCAAGTATTTGGTTTTAGGTATCGCTGCCATAAGCACAAGCACAACACTTAGAGAGGTCTGATATGGACTTGAATGAAGCGAGTGAGCAAGTTCAGTTTTTCAGCGATAGATAATAATCGTGATAATTGAGAGTCCAAAACATTGTTGAAGTTATTTTTAAAAGAGTTGAACCCCCAAAATCAGAAATCGGCAGGAGCCATCTTATCTAGGAGGACGCCTGGCACCAAATCCGAACTGCGAAGAAAATCATTTCGGGAAAGATGAAGTGAGCAATGCGTAGTTTTGGGAGTCCTGAAATGCCGAAGGCCTGAACTCCCGAAATTTCGATATTCATCTGGGCCATACGATTCAAAGGGAATCGTGGTACTTGATCTGAGAAGTCACTATTTAACGACTTAGAGGTTTTAGCATGGAGCACGATGCAAGTTCGTGAAGTGCCTGCGAATTGGGCCCAAAGTCATAGCCCACACTCATATAGAAAGAGGGGCTATAAAGAAGGGCATGTACCTATTGGGCGGCTGACGAATAAGGTTATTCGGGGAGATGATCGTGGCCGTCAAATTCAAAGTAGGTCTGACTATCGATCTAGATGGGCCATTTTGCAAGTTCGAGCATCGAGATTTTTGGAATCAAGTGGAGTGAAGAATCCCGAAATGTGAAATTTTGAAATTTCATATGGGATAAGTGTGAGGTCATGGCTTGAGGTCGCATGGAGTGATGGAGAAGAGTTGCGCAAAAGACTGAAAGTGCTTGTATTGTTCACAGAAAAAGACCTGCATGGCCTTGAGGCACCGAGATTGGATTGGAGGAGTCATGAGCACCACCTAAAGTATTCATGGGTGTCATGCCTCATCCTGATCCTGATGAAAGTAGTTAATGAAAATGGGGGAGGTGGTCAAAATCTCATCTCACCCCATAAATGGAAAGCATGGAAGAGATGGTCATGGAGGAAGACTGTCACCCCAAAGTTCCCCTATCAAAAAATTATCCTCCAAAGCCCATATTGATCTGAGATCATGTCTGATAAAAGAATGCAAGTGCAGACTGACAAAAGAGATGAAGACACAAAGCTTTGATTGTAGTAGTTAGGTCACACTCGTGGTGGTGGAAAGTTGTTATGATTATAAATACTCAGTTTTGATAGTTTGTTAGGGTCGACGGTAGAGCTAAGCTCCCGTATGTAAAGTTTTAGTAAAGCCTCTTGTTCTCTGGTTATGTATTGGATTTTGAGACTTCTTGTGTAATGATAGTCAACCTTGTTTTCCACCTCTTTTTCCTCTGATATTGAAGGATTGGGTGTGGATGATCCAGTCGGGTTGTTGTAATCATTTTGTGATGTATGTTTGATTTCAATGTTGTTGCAATGTCTTTAGTTTTCTGAAGTTTTGGATCCAAGAGGATCTTGTATTCAAATATTTTCCTCCTTAGGTTGTTCGGAGATGAGATTTCCATAGCAGTCCTTTACATTTTCTCCTCAAGTTCTACCCCCTACTCACCCTTACTACAACTTACTGTCTGAATTTAGATCAAGACCTCATCTGCCTGTGCATACCATCCCAATTTTCTAAGTTAAAGCGATATCATCATGAGTTTTCATCCATTAGACCCCCCTTAAATTTATTCATTATAACCTAAAAATTGAAGGGTACTGGGATTACCTTTTCTTTAATCCAGAGGTGACTTCTAGTGCTAACACCTGGGATAAAAAGGAACCTTGTCTTTGTTTCTTCCTTAGAGGATAACGGCTACAAGGTTATTTTCTCTGAAGGAAAAGTTCTTGCGTGGAACAAGAACTCACACATGGATTCTGCTCATGTGATTGGTGTTTGAGAAAACAATTTGTATAGATTGATTATCCAACCATTCCAGGCCTTTCGAAGGTCTAGAGAATCTCAGATGGATATCAATAGTGAGAAGAAAGAAGAGAAAATACCTTCTCCCCCTTCAGTAGTTTACAGGGAGACAATTATTGATCCAGTTGATATCGTAGCTCCATTTGATGTTCCTAGAGACATTGTAGAGGCCAGACGAGGCATACATGGGATCCATAGACTCTGCAAGAGGAACATGGACATGCATCTCCTCATGGTACATTTTGAGAGAGAAACATGCCACATAGATTTTAAATCTATGTCTCAGATATGAGCCACACCATTGATATTGAGCCTTCTTGTTAGGGAGAAGCAGCAGGTCAGCAGGTTTGGCAAGATTCCATGACCGAAGAGTATTAGTCCACAATGAAGAATGATGTGTGGGATATTGTTCTGAGACTGAAAAGGAATTCTGTAGTGATTACCAAGTGGATCTATAATATCAATCATGTAGCGAATGGAAGTGTAGAGAAGTACAAAGTGATATTTGTGGCTAGAGGATTCTATTAGGGAGAGGGAATAGATTATGAGGAGACATTTTCTCATGTTTCTCGATACACTTCCATCCATACAATTATTTCCCTTGCCACATCCATGGGTTGGATACTACATCAGATGGGTGTGAAGACAACCTTTATCAATGTATAGATTGAGGAAGAGGTTTACATCGAGAAACCAAATGGATTTGTGATACATGAGAAGGAGTCTCATGTGTGCGGGTTGAAGAAATCCCTGTATGGACTAAAGTGAAACCTCATGCATGGTATGAGAAGATTGATGGATACTTGATGATATTGGTCTTCATCAAGTGTGTTGTTGATCCCAACCTATACTACAACATTGTTGGTGACAAGTGCCTGAATTTGGTCCTATAATTTTATGACTTATTCCTCACAGGTTCAAAAATCATTATTGTTGAATGAAAGCATACATTGGATTCTGAATTCGAGATGAAGGACCTTGGTATGATGAAATACTTCTTGGGACTAGAAGTGTGGGAGAGGAATGATGATATTCTTTTGAGTCAGGGGAAATACACAGTTGAGATATTGAAGAAATTCAGGATGATAGACTGCAAGCCCATGCCTACACTGATGGTGATGAATCTGAAGAAAATGAGAGAGTCTTCTTCCGATTCAAGCGATATTGATCCACATATTTACATACAGATGATTTCATCATTGATTTATATGGTTAACACCATACCTGATATATGCTATGCAGTGAGTGTACTCAGTCAGTTTATGATTCAACCGAGACAGAAACACTGGATGGCAGTGAAGCATGTGCTGAGATAATTATGAGGAAAATTTGGTTATGGAGTGAGATATGCCTCTGGTGTAGACATGAGATTGCATGGATATGTTGATGAATATTGGGTAGGGAGCGCAGTGGATCGGAAGAGAACCTTTAGTTTTTGTTTTACTTTGGGATCTACCATGGTTTCCTGGTGCAGCAGGAAACATACTTTTGTGGATTTGAGTACCGCAGAAGCAGAGTACATTGCATTATGTGTGGAAGTCCACGACTAAGTGTGGCTATGAAATCTCCTTGCAGAATTATTTTGACATGAGATGGATTCCACTATTATCCATTGCGATAACCAGAGTTGTGTGAATCTCTCAAAGAATATTGTGTTTCATGATAAATCGAAACACATTGAGATCAAATGTCGTTACATCGTAGATATAGTGTAGAGGAATGAATTACATGTGCAATACCTTTCTACACAGGAGAAGGTTGCACATGTCTTCACCAAACCGCTTACCAGGATGAAGTTTGAGTACATCCGTGAGAGACTTGTCCTAGTGGAGAATGCCTCCCTAGGTGAGAGGGAGTGTTGATGATTTCAGCTTCATGAGACATTCTCCATATAGTTATCTTCTGGACGGAGTTGAGATGATCTATGAGAACACCTATGTGATAGGTGAATTCCTACTCCTCTGGACTAATTTGATATGACTTGTGTCGGTCTCTTTCCATACTCCTTTGGAATTATTTGAGATGACTTGAGATGGTCTTATGTCACACTCCTATGGACTTAGTTGAGATGACTTGAGACGACTCTCCAGTTCTTACTCCTATGGATTTAGTTGATTTGATATGTTTGAGAGTGATGTCCCTTGTGGTTGAGAACATGTGGACTTGTCCCTAGTGGCATCGCACTAGAGGATGTGTGGGATATCCCTTGCTATATTTGCTAAGAGTAAGATTATTGTTAAATCATAATTTGTATTGTAAAGGGTACAAGTCGGTCCTACTGTGTAAAGATAACTAATATTATGTAAAATATTAATTATATTATTGAGTTGTACAAGTCAGCCCTATTATGACAACAGAAACATCTATTTGACGAGTTAGTTCATGTATTTATTAGAGAGATACATCCCCATTGAGGATCATATCTCATTCACTCGCAACACATTGTGGAGATCTGAAATTTAGTGCACACTTATTCTATGCACTAGATTTCTTTGTCATAGAGCACCCTCATGTTTTTGTTAGGGTTTATGGTGTAAGGGTGATCTTCTCTTGACTCTATAGCAAAGGATTGTTGGGTTCTTCCCTTGTTGGATAAGGTTTTTCCCAGAATAACTTCTTATGTCTTGTGCATGGTTATTATTCTTGTGATCTTGGTTTACTGTAGCTATTGTGTTACTGCAATGTTTATGGTTCAAGTTCATGCTAAATTGAAAAAAACTACATGTGCTTGAGTCACCGTTAGAAAATTCAACATATATGCCCCCAAGGGGGGGCATATATGGGCCTAAAAGTACATGTAATATGTAAATATATATGGAATATGGTTGGCCTGGTAGTAAAGGGGAATCATGTGCAAGTGTGGATAGTTATATATAAGAGATCATGTATTCATTATGGGAGGTGAATTGTGAGGTGCAGTGTTCAAGGCCCAGTGGCTTGGTAAGCCCAATATACCAGATCAGAGCACCAATGAAATTGAAGGCATGAGTTTGAATTCTTGGGGGGCAAGTGGACCTATGGTCAAGTGAGCCTAGTGGTTCAGTGACCTTGGTGAAGCAATCACATGGTAATATACCAGATTAGAGAAAATGGTTGAATGTGCAAAGTTAAAGGCATGTGGTCCTAGTGGGTCTGTGACCTGGTAGGCCTGGTGGTCCTGATCGATGGTAGATATCTAATCCACAACCTATCAAATGAATTCTATGTTTTGAGGGGTGTGTGGTGTGTTCCAAGTCTCGATGGTCCCGTTATGCTATGATCTCGACTCAGCGGATCAATGGTTGAGATGTAATCAAGGATTTGATATGACAACTTTTGATTGTTGAGGGTATGTGAGATAACCTTGGAATATAATGCATTAAAACAAGAGGATTTTGTACTAGGTTCAAAGCATGTTTGCATCCCAATTGTTTTGGAAAGTAATGGGAACCGAAATTGACCCAATGAGGACAATTGTTGTATGTGAATAAATGTTTGGGTGTATGGGTATAAATAACAATTCCCAAAACCATTTTTGAAAGATTTATGTGGATCAATGTTGATGAAAAGAGTTGCGAGTGTGGGAGTGGAAGTTGAGACTATGTGGTTCTCGTGTGCTAGATAATGAAAGGAAGCAATATATGATCATATAAGGGAGGCTAGAAGGTGAAAGGTATGAGGAACATCTGAATTCATGCATATTATGAACTGGTGAAGATTTTTGTGACAACAAAGATAGAGCAGAAGATTTGTGCAGGTGAAGGCTTGAAGTAAAAAAGTGATTTGGTATTGTTGTCAATTTGAGGAGATTGGTGTCTCCACTAGGTAGGTGCCTACTTCTTGTTGAGTTGGTGCTCAAATAATGGGATTGGTGTCTCTGGTAGGCTAGTTCCTTTAAATATTGGAATTCTAGGTTGATTCCTACAGGCATTGTTGAGTAGGTGCTCAACTGAGGAGATTGGCTTCTCCTCCAGGTTGGTTCCTGCAAGTGTTGTAATAATAGGTTGGTTCCTACATGATTTTATAAAGAGAATTTTAATGGTTTTCTCCCAATTTGGTTTCCACATTAAATATCTGTGTATTGTGCACTATATATGTGAATATATTTGATATAGACTGGTTATGGCTGATAAAGTAATGAAATGATAAAATCAATACAGTAAAGAAAAATTAAAATCCAATCTTATACCGATTCACCCCCCCTCTCAATATAAGTAAGTGTACCAATGCATCATATTTTTTAGGCTTTGAATCCTTTATGAGCTTTAGAGGTTGTTTTAATACTTTTCTTGATCTAACATTGATTTCTTGTACATCTAAGGGGTAATTCTGATATGTGGCTTCATTGTTGTACATAAGTTGAATCTGCTTATTATTTGGATTACGGGGATATTGAGCAAGTATATGTTCTTGTTTAGGAGGAAAAATATTTTGAATAGTGTTGTTCAGTTGTGGAGGAGGAGGAATTAATGTTGGTTGTTAAAAGTTTTGAGGACTCCGTCCTTGTGGAGGATGATAATAGTGAGAATTTGTTGTTTGTGGAAAACTAGGGAATGTTTGTATGGAGAAGGAATAGGTTTCCCTTGGTATTATTGTGGACTTGGAACTGTCTAAGGAGAATTTTTAGGATTATACCAAGGTTGAGAAGGAATTTGTGTATTATATGCACCAAAATGTTGGCAAGGATTGAAGATCAAACCTGTTTGGAAACGTCTTGGTGCTCCAGGTAATCTCTGATTGATGAAGCATATTGATTCCACATTCTCTTCTACTCATTCAGATGTAGCTTTTAATCCTAGAAAAGAAGGAAAATTTCCATTTGCATGTGATTCCTCGTAAATACCACAAAAATCTATAATATTAAAGGGGAATTCATTTGTAGGATTCCTTTTGGTGTACCTAGGGAAAAATAGAGTTAATGGATTCTCTGCTTCCTCCTGTTTCTTCTTGATTTGCAAGGTATCTATTTTGATAGCTAATGAATGAAAATTATTATTTTTCATCTCTTCTAATAATCCTATTATTTAATTTTTTATATGAATTGCAGGGTTAGAAGATTGATATACCATCCCTTTACCATTTCTACCTTTCTTACTTGAGAATCTAGAATGATTCTTGAATATTTGCTTGATATCATCGTAATCCATCTAGTAGATATCTCCATTTGATAAGATATTCAATGATTCCATGATCTATTATCTTAATCCATTGAGTAAGACAAGATTAAGTGAATCCTCATCCAGGGTGTAGTTGTGAGCCCTTTTATAGCTTAGTTGAAATATCTCTTCAAAGTCTTCTAAATATTCATCCAGTCCTTGGGTCATTTTGAAGATCTAATTTCTTGTATACCTTACTCTGTGATGTTTCCTATACTTTTCACTCAAGGTTTTCCTCATTTGGTCCTATCTCGTGTTGTTGTTTCCTTCTACGAATTGCATAAGACAATATGAGATGCCTATACAAATGAATATATTTTCGTATAAATAGGAGATAAAGTGAGAATTATGTAACCTACCCTAAGAGAACCTCACCATAACTAATAAAATAATAGTAAATGAGTATTAGGGTATTAACATAGGGCCTTAGTGGGATTAACAAATAGTTTTCTAGATCCTTTAAATCCACTATTTTTTGGGGGGGGGGATTTTTTATTTTTTTTCCAGATACATCTATATTATGGCCATTGAAATGTGACATAAATATTTCCAGTATTTAAATAAAGGTATATATAATACAAATACTAGAACTAATGTTATATAGTATTAATAACGATGACATTTTGACATTCAAGTACATCACTCACACACACACATGATAACAATTAATGAAATGACTGATTTATGTTAACCAAATAAGCATAGATAACAAGATTTATTCAATTCTCAATAATCACATTCAATGTTATAAATAAAATATAAAAATTGCATTAAGATACAAAATAATTTCTAACATAATTGTTTTAACATATATAAACTAATTTCTTATGTCCATGTAGGGAGATGCAATGGAAAATATATTAACATGATGATATTAATTAGATGATCCGATAATTATTGTGTTTTCATATGTATAGGGGTAAATTATCAACATCATCATCTTCATCGCATCATCATAATCATTCATCAACATCAAATAAACAAGAACTTCAATTCATAGAACATGTGCCATGAAATGTGTGTGTGTCTTTATTCAAAAATCACCTCATTGACTATACCATTTTTTTTAAATGGCACATCATGCCCAATATACAAAATGGAAGCAAGTGCCCAAACATGGAAGAATAGAATATGGTGCCCTAAACACAAAATGGTACTCATTGGCCACTCATTGACCATTGCCACCCTTCCCATTATCAGATGCATCCTAGAAGTCAATATTTCTCCTCTTACTTGAAGCAAGAGCTTGAGTCCTTTTGTGCCTGGGTGTGGTGTGTCTCTCCAGAGATTAGACAAAGAAACAACATTCTTATAAAAAAAATACACAATAAATTAACACACTTACAAAATGAGACTTTATAATTCAAGCTAAGAAAACTCATTTTAGATGATACTATCATTTGTGAAGGCATTTCCCTCCACTATGACCCAAATATATCTTCTATGAAACCCTATAGAAATTAAAAGAATAAAATCATAAAAATTAATAAAAATTATCAAAATCAATTCCATTTATGATACATACAAATCTCATCAATGAATGATATCACCATGAATAAATAAGAAAATAACGAAGATTCACTAGTAGGTGAAGCAATTGGTTGTACACGATACTCCAAGGAAACATATGTTTTCTCAATGACTATGGCATCCACATTAGATGATGGATGGGGGGATGCATGAGGCTGAAGTGGTGCAACCAAAGTGGATGAAACAATGTGGTCTACAATAGGGAAAACTTATGGGTGGTGTATGGGTGAAACTACTATGGATGGATGTGATGGTAAAGGTGTTGTGGGTGGGTGGATAAAAAATCCCCTGGGTTGTACAAGGGATGGTAGTAACCTATGGGGAAAAGAGTTATCTCAAGAGTAAGGGTAGGGTGCCCAAGGAATGGACTTGTCATGTAACCTTGGACAAATAATATATGGAATGTGGGTAGTGGTGAATGGTATGATGGTGGTATTAGAGATCCAAAAATTAGTGAACCAACCTACATATGTAAAATGTGGTGATCACCCGTGTAATATATCTACCTAGCAAAAGAACGAAAACAACTTACAAAATAGAGAAGACGAGAGAAACATTGGAGAGAAAACAATGAGAAAATGTATTAACCAAATGAATGAATGATGATTTACACATGATATTCTATGTATATCTCAACTAATGTACACTAGAAGAGAATCCAATGCATCATAGTTGTGGTCTAGAGAGATTTGGACACATACAGGTAGTTACTGGAGTTAACTACTAGCTAGTCCTAGTTAGCTAGTCATGCAGTCTTCAATTAACAAGTGAGAGAAGCACATGCAACTACTGGTGAAAAAACTAA
Organism: Picea sitchensis; assembly: GCA_010110895.2. Lineage (NCBI taxonomy): Eukaryota > Viridiplantae > Streptophyta > Pinopsida > Pinales > Pinaceae > Picea > Picea sitchensis. The sequence goes on along the minus strand of SNQJ01S0014465.1, from coordinate 178,125 downwards.
GTTTTCCATGCATGAGTGACTTCCACTAGTCTAACTAAGTGTAACTCGCTCTAAAATGAAGAGAATATTCTCCTAGAATGTAGGATAGGCTCCTAAAATATAGGAGACCCTCAATAATGACTAATAAACATAGGATGAGCCCAGTACCCATACAAGTTTTTTGTGGATGTTTGGTTTATATGAGTAGAGGTCAATGGACAAAACTCAATATATGAATGATGTTCAACACAGAACTGGACAAGAAATGTATAGGGAAGTGAGGGCCACAACTAAATTCAGTCAGTGAATTGAGTTTAAGTGTGAGTAGAGGGAAGACTTAGTAAGAAAGGTGGACAATATTGTTATGGGCATCAGGCCTTCAAGCAACTTGGAGAAGAAAAAATCAGACTCAAGATCACTCGTAAGCTCAAGTTTCAGACACTAAAATATGACCAAACAGAACAGTCACAACAACACAATGATCAAACCTATATCACCATGCAACTATAGTAACTCGACTAGATCCTCCATGCCCGAGCCATTCAGTGTAAAAGGGAAAAAGATCACAAGGAAGATGAGTAAAACTGGTCACAATATCACTGCAATCAAACCTACATTACAACAACATAAAAACTCTCGACCGGATCCTCCATGCCCGAGTGTTTTAGCACAGTTTTTACAAAGAGATGAAAAGAGGTTGATTTCTATTAATCTGAAAGTCTCAAATCTTATACATAACCATATAACAATTATGAAATCAAAACATTACAAAATAGGGACCTCTTCTCAACCAGTTGACGACCTTAACAAAATATCAAAACTATCTATTTATACTCAGAAAAATACACCACTACCAAGAGTGTGACCTGGTCACTACAATCAAATCTTTGTGTCTGAGTTCTTCTGTCAAACTAAACGTGCACCCATCTGTCATATGCGAGCTCAGATCGGCATGGGTTTTGCAGGAAAATCTGCCCACAAGAGTACCATGGGTTGATGGTTCAGTCCCCATGACCGGGCCTTCCATGCCTTCCATTTATGGAGTGAGCCGAAGCTTCAACCACCATATCTATTTTCATTAACTACCTCCCCTCGGGAAATCAACGAGATTAAAAAATCAGGGGGCTGCCACGTGATTCTCTCAGATAGGATGCCATATAAACACAATCTTATGGGGCCGCTCAGAGGTGGTTTAGGTTCAAACCTCTTTTGGGCCCACAATTCACAATCTTTCACCACGTAGCACTTTCGCCTTACCACGGTTTCAATTGCGGGACCGCTCAAGAAAATTATCGCCTTAGTATGTTGTGTCCCCGCAATGGACCATGGCCATAGATATGGATGTTATCTGTGATCTGGGCGCACCTGCCAGATTTCACGCCATTGCCAAGCTTAATCACCCACCATCTTTAGAATCTAACAAATTGTTCCCTAGGGGGGGGGACACTACTTTTGACGTTGAAAAGTAATACCTCTCGGATGATGATCGAATGTGGTGGCCTGACATCACCATGCTGATGTGTCATGAAAGAGAACTGACATGTGTCACTAAGAAAAAAGAGAATGATATTCCCACGACTGCCTAGATTGAGTGCCATGTATCATTACTGGACAGGTTCCATGTGTCACGACCAACGAGTGCGTTGGATGTCCATACTGATGACTACCACGTATCCTCTTAAATCGATGACTGAGATATCCTTTGGGTCTCTGGGCTCCAGGAAAATCAAATCTCAAATCTCATCCTCTTCCATGCACTTTTACCCGGGGCTAAGGATATGGCGACGCCTGGATTAAAAGCTAAGATCCCTTCAGGTCTCCCGCCTTGGGGAAAATCAAAACTCAAATATCTCTTTTTCCCCTTCACTTTCCTCTGAAACTAGATCTGGTGCCGCATATCGATTTGAATCAGATGGGTGAGATTTACTCTGGGCCTTCGGGCTTCGGGTGTTTTGAAAGTGAAACATGAAAAACCCCGCAGAGGAAAAACCCCCGAAGCGAAGGATCTGCTACCATGTGTCATGTCTGATGTGAGTGCTACGTGCTTCGACACTTCGAGACTTAAGCGCTTCGGGTCTTTGGGACTTCAGGAATGACATATATGATGACATGTGGCAATCAGGATTTAGAAGGCTGAGATCTACTTCGTGACTTCGGGCCTTCGGGACTTCGGCGCTTTTGAATGTGAAACATGAACAGATTCTCGAAGGAAAATTCCCAAAGTGAGAGATTGGTTTCCTCGTGTCCCTGCTGATGGATGGTCCAGACTCACTTTGGGACTTCAGGCTTTGGCCCTTCAAAAGTTTTACACACTTTCTACTTCAAAACTCCCAAAGCTTATTTTCTCGAACACTTGTATCGGACGCCACATTCTCCCTTCAAGATCAACGACTCATCTCGCTTAAGGCTTTAGCTCTTTTCATGGAGCTATACTTTTTGAAATTATGAAACTCTTAATACCCGGGGGCCACTAATATGATCCTCATAGGGGATCTCCACTGTCGCAAAATTGAGCCTGCTTGTCTGTATTTTAAGCCTGAAATGACTTGCTCTGCATGCTGTGCTCGGATTCTTCCTGTGAAAACCATGAACTTGGATGACCTACTGTCCTTGACAACTATATGTGATAAAATTTGTCTCCATAGGGGATGGCATGCTCCCTGCGAGCTGGTAAGAACAAGTAGTTCCAGTCGCCTTCTGCATTGGGCTATGGAGTTATGCGCAAAAAACATCCTGCTGAGGATTAAAGGCCAACAAGCACACTATCCTAAAAATGAAAGAAAAATACATGGGCTCCAGGAGGAGCTTATTTATGTACATTCCTATAATAATTGATTTTTACAAAGCACTAGGTGAAATCAAACTTCCACCATATCCATTCAGGCAACTCCCTAGATACAAACTTGTTTACTTTGTCACTGATCAAATAAAAACAATGCAACTGTGATAGAAAAATGATTATGCTTTTTAACTCTCCTCCCAGTGCTGAAGTATGGATACAGTTGAGTGACTCCAAGAGATGAAGGAAATGAAACTCCATGTACTCCCTTAGAGGTTCCTAGAGAAAATGAAAAAATCCATTGGGCCAGTGATAGAAAACATGCTCTGTCTTACAAATTCTCACACATGGTTGAATGTCTCTGGCAAGCATGGGTCAATGAACGAATGATGCAGGCTGACTAATCCCAGGTGATGGTTTCTCATTTACAGTCTCTAGGCAGGATATGAAATGCACATTTGGTTCTCCCTCTTCTTATCCATGACTCTCCCAAGAATCATAACCATAATCATCATAAACATGAACCATGGGAAAGCTTCGCTCTTTGTATTTTGTAGGCACATAATGACAAATTTCCACACAATGTTTTTCCTCAATGTATAAAGGAAAAGGCTCTGTGGTATTCTCTTGGAAATCCTCAAAATATGAAACATACGATTCCATGTATATAGCCATAGGATCATGAATTGTGTGATAGAATCATGGTTTCTTTAGAAGACTAGGATGCTCCTCTGTAAATGCCTCTATGATTTCAAATAAAAAAACACATTTCTCTTTCGAAAACAACTCTCGATCATCAACAGTTGCAGTCTATTTTCTTTGTTGTTGTTCCATATCTGCTTCATAATCACTATCTTCTTGCTCATAATCTTAAACATGCTGACAATATTCTTCCTTAGGCACATGAAAATTTTCAAGAAATTCTTTCATATGAACCCCCTTGCTAGCCTTGATGTTCTCTTTGACTTCTTTAACATCTTCAAACATGTGTCTTAATGATGAATATTTTCTCTCTCTCATGAGAAGGAACAACTCTGGATGCTGAGCCATGACATAGTACACCATGGCAGCAATATCTGTGGGTATGATCTCCATACGCATACTATGATAAACACTGTAAAACCTCATGTTGAAGACAGACAAGGCTTCCTCTTCGCCTCTTCTCAAGGCATTAAACTCAAACCAGTATTGATAAAGGGACTTGTTCTCACCCAAACACTTTTAAAATTCATGGAATAGCTCAGTCTAGGAGCCAATAGAACCATCTTCCAGACATCTAAACCACACAACAGCATCCCCATACAAAGAATGTGAGAAAAACCTCAAGGTAACATCCCCATGAACAATCTCAAACTGATCAACAAAGTTCTCAAAGGCCTCCAAGTGCCTCTCGGATGTAGCATGTTCTTCTCCAGAAAACCGAGGAAGATACTCAAAGGAATCAAGAGGATAAGGGTTAATGTGATATGGCAGCCTCAGAGGTTTAAACAACTTATTTCTGATTTTAATTTGAAAAGAAGTGGGCTGATCATGAGGATTAATGAGTTGATGGAAAGGCTCAGCAGCAATAACGTAGGGTAACGAGATTTGAGAAGACTGTGAATTATTTTCAACCTCCTCAGGGCTACAAGGGTGATCAATTTCAAGAGGAGATGCAATACATATCTCACTTTTATGAATACACATAGGTGAAGAAACGAGATCGGTATCTACAACACAAGAAGAGGGCATGTTTTCTTCTTCCAAGGATTGATAAATAAAGGAAGGCCTATTATCATCTGAATAGACAAAGAAGAGGATATTCCTCTTTATATGTGAAGGGAAAGAGAGAAATGAGCTGATAAAAAAAAACATAATTTCATGAATAAAGCTCATAAATGGATTGATCCGGATTTATGTAGGAACACAATGAAATACAGAAATACACATAAACATAGAGATGCAGCGGAAATAAGACTTCATTTCATTAATAACAAATGACTGAAATATGCTTACAGACATAATGGAAATAAACTAGCTAGGG
>SNQJ01S0014465.1:145185-168126 GCA_010110895.2 Picea sitchensis | reverse complement strand
AAAAAACGTCGTTTAGGGCCTCAAAACGGCTCCAGAAGTTTAGGACCCGAAAACTGCTAAAAATAGTAAACTGTGCGAAAACTAAAAAGCTGAAAGAAGAACTGGTGGGGGTCCAAGTGGAATAGGTGGGTGGCCACCAATATCCACCTGGATCACAGATACATGGTCTTCCCTTTCGGTATGGTCATCTTTCTCTCAAAATGATCCTTCCCAGTGGAGTCTTTGATTGTGGAGTCACCAGGTGCAATTTTCAATGGTTTTGATGTATGATGCACCTTCATAATCATAAGCTCGTTGTCATTATATCCAAGGGAAAAGTCTTCAATTCGTTCCTCGACAAGGCCCCCATGAATGTTAGCACTGATAGTCACCCTCAAATTGCAGGAGGATGAGCCCAGTACCCATCAAACTTTTTGGTGGATATTTGGTTTATATGAGTGGATTATAATGGACAAAACTCAATATATGAATGATTTTCAACATGGAACTGAACAAGAAATGTACAGGGAAGTGAGGGCCACAACTAACTTCAGTCAGTGAATTGTGTTTAAGTGTGAGTAGAGGGAAGAATTAGTAAGAAATGTGGACAAGACCGCTATGGCCATCATGCCTTCAAGCAGCTTGGAGAAGAAAAACTCAGACTCAAGATCACTCTTAAGATCAAGTTTCAGATACTGAAATATGTCCAAACAACATAGTCACAATAACACAATGATCAAACCTACATCACCATGCAAGTACAAAAACTTGACTGGATCCTCCATGTCCGAGCCATTCAGTGTAAGAGGGAAAAACATCACAAGGAAGCTGACTAAAATTGGTCATGATACCACTGCAATCAAACCTACATTACAACATCATAACAACCCTTGACTAGATCCTCCATGCCGGAGTGTTTTAGCACAATTTTTACAAAGAGATGAAAAGTGGTTGACTTCTATTAATATGAAAGTCTTAAATCTTATACATAACCAGAGAAAAATTGTGGCATCAAAACATTACAAAATAGGGAGCTCTGCTCAACCAGTTGACGACCTTGAAAAAATATCACAACTATCTATTTATACTCAAAATAATATGGCACTACGAAGAGTGTGACCTGGTTACTACAATCAAAGCTTTGCGCCTGATTTCTTTTGTCAAAGTAAATGTGCACCACTTTTTCAGAAGTGAGCTCATACTGACATGGGTTTTGCAGGAAAATATTCCCACAGGGGTACCACAGCCTGAAGGTTCAGTCCCCATGGTCGGGCCTTCCATGCCTTCCATTTATGGAGTGAGCCAAATCTTCAACCACCAGCTCTATTTTCATTAACTGCCTCTCCTCGGGAAATCAATGAGATTAAAAACTCATGGGGAGGCCACATGCTGATCTTGGATAGGATGCCACAAAAACATGATATTACAGGGCCTCTCAGAGTTGGTTTAGGTTCAGACTGCTTTTGGGCCCGCAATTCACCATCTTTTTCCATGTATCACTTTCTCCTTACCACGGTTTCAATTGCAGGACCGGTCAACAAAATTATCGCCTGAGTATGTTGTGCCCCCACAATGGACCCTGGCCATAGATATGGATGCTATCTGTGATCTGGGTACACCTGCCCGATTTGGCACCACTACCAAGCTTAATCGCCTGCCATATTTAGAATCCGCCTAACCGTGACTTGGGGGGGGGATGCTACTTTTGAAGTTGAACAATAATACCTCCCAGAGGATGATTGGATGTGGTCACCTAACATCACCATGTTGATGTGTCATGAAAGAGAACTAACATGTGTCACTAAGAAAGAAGCAAATGATATTCCCACGACTGCCTGGACTAAGTGTCATGTGTCATTACTGGACAGGTGTCAGGTGTCACGACCAATGAGTGCGTCGGATGTCCATACTAATGACTCCCACATATCCTCTTAAATCGATGACTGAGATCTCCTTCGGGTTTCTGGGCTCCGTGAAAATCAAATCTCAAACCTCATCATCTTCCATGCGGTTTTACCAAGGGCTAAGGATCTGGTGATGTGTGGGTCCTGGACTTCGGGCTTTGGGTGTTTTGAATGTGAAACATGAAAAACCCCATGGAGGAAAAACCCTTGAAGCAAAAAATATTTTTCCACATGTCATGCCTGATGAGAGTGCCACATGCTTCGACACTTCATGACTTCGGCGCTTCAGGTCTTCGGGACTTCGGAAACTTGGCGCGTTTCTCATTTCAAAACTCCCGAAGTAAAACTCCCAGAGTGACAGATCTGATGACTAATGGCAGTCTGGATTTGGATGGCTGAGATCTACTTTAGAAATTCGGTCCTTTGGGACTTCAACACTTTTGAATGTGAAATATGAAGGGATTCTCGGAGGAAAATTCCCGAAGTGAGAGATTGGTTGCCACATGTCCCTACTGACAGATGGTCTAGACTCACTTTGGGACTTCGAGATTTGGCCCTTGGGAATTTTTACACACTTCCTACTCAAAATTTCCCAAAGCTTATTTTCCCGAACACTTGGATCAGATGCCATGTGCTCCCTTCAATATCAATGGTTCATCTCACTTCGAGCTTCAACTCTTTTCATGGTGCTATACTTCGTGCAATTTTGAAACTCTGAATACTCGGGGGTTGCTAATCTGAGCCTCACAGGGGATCTCCACCGTCGCAAAATTGACCCCGCATGTTTTTATTTTAAGCCCGAAATGAGTTGCTCTGCATGTTGCGCTTGAATGCTTCCTGTGAAAACCACGAACTTGGACGAACTAATGCCCTTGACAACTATATGTGATAACACATTGTGCACATGCCTAAATTTTATTCTCATTCTCCCTTCACTAGATTTTATTTAGTCTAAAATCCTTTACCCCATTTTACAATTTTATTTAGTCAAAACATGTAGGCTTAAACTTTTGATTATGTTATTTAGTTTATAACTAAAGAATGATTTGTACTCTCTTTTATACAAGGTTTAAGTATTAAATTTATTTTATAGGATACTATATATTTGTATTTACTCACATGTTTTCATGCGACGTTCCCTTCAAGATGCACCACCATGCTCCAAGGGTACCACTCTCCATTAACTTAGTTTGGAAGTTGTCTGATGCTTGGAGTCATTACTCCACTTGTCAACCTTGTGTGAGACTAAGGGATTACTGAGGAATAAGGAATCCACCTTATTGTGTGCTCCTCAGAAATTCTCATGAGCGACTGTCTTAGTCTTCCCTCATGACATAGTGAACCTCTCACAACAATGTAGTCGTTAACCTTCAATTCAAGTCACGACGAGAGTGCTAGTAGGATGTGACCGGGATGCTACCGCACCTCTCCCTCATCCATTTGATATATGTGTATGACCCATTTAATCCATATGTGAGTCAAATTAGAAATCGTCACCATGCCTGCATCCACTGACAAAGACAACATCAGTAACGCATACATAAAATCTGTAACTGAAATCATCATATAACACATGTGTAATAAATCAAGTACTCGTGTAATAAAATTCAATAGTCCACTCCCTAACTCAATCCAGAGTCCAAGGAAGTCGGTCGATACCATCATCATCATCACCATATAAAGTTTCTTGCACACTCAGGAATCCTAATCATAATACATGTCAATGTTATACATTATATAAATAACATATCAATTTCAATTCTAAATCATAACATAAGAATATAAACCGCACTGATAATCATAATGTACCATGTTTTAAACTAGATCACTTGCTCGTAAGTGTCCTTAAAGAATAATTCAATGTATGAAATGTAATCAATAGAAATGGATGTTACATACAGCCCCTCTTGTTTTGAACTTCGTCCCAAAATTTTTACAATTTAACAATGAAATAAGTAAATAGATGATACTAATCTATGTATCATACTATCAAAATAAATAAGAAAATTGTTGAAACATGTCATATGCGTCCTCCCAAGTAGAAAAATGTAGACTATAACTTTCCCACTGGACCTTGACCTAGTCGACTATTCAACATCGTAGCTATGAAGTGTGATGGTCCAATATGTAGATCAGCTCCACTGTGAGAGAACCATCGTCTGATACCTGCAATGAACTCATATCTATAACATGTGACAAATCTGAAATATAATGACGTAAAAATGAAACATGAAATATGGTGTGCATACACCTCAAAGAATCAGGTAAGACTAGTTGGTTAGCCACGAGTCCTTTCTTTTCTACAACTTCGAAAGGTCCTCCAAACCGTGGAGATATTTTAGCACCCTTTCCAAACTTGATCAAACTCTTATGCGGCTTCACCCGAAAAAATACTTTATCACCAACCTCATAATTGAGGTCTATACAATGTGCATTTTCACTACTCTTTTGTCATATTGTGCTTATTGAATCCTTTACCTTATGGATTTCATATCATCTTCCATTTCTTGGATCACTTCTGGTCCCACCAGTACCCTATCCTCTAGTCGATCCCAATACAAAGGTGTCCTACACGGTCGTCTGTAGAGAAACTCAAAAGGTGTCATCATTATCGTACTCTTATAATTGTTGTTGTATGAAAATTGTACCAATGGTTAAAATTCTTCCCATCATTTTCTTTGATGGATCACATACATTGAAAGCATATCCTCAATAATTTGATTTGTTCTTTAAGTTTGTGCATATGTTTCGGGGTGATATGCAGTACTAAAATTCAATTGCGTTCCCAAATCCTTTTGGAAACTAGTCCAAAAAAGTCCAGTGAATATCAATCCTCTATCATATATTATCTTCCTTGGTACACCATGTAATATTACAATTTCATTAACAAAAATCCTATCTATGTTCGGTGCTTGATACATCGTATGAACTAGGATAAAATGTGCACTCTTCGTCAAAGTATCAATGACTACAAAAAGAGAATCGTGTTTCATTGTCATCAATGGAAATCCAATAATAAAATCCATCGATATAAATTCCCGTTTGGATTCGAGAATTGCATGTGGCTGTAATAATCTTGTTGGATGTCTATGTTCAACCTTCACTTGTTGACATTCAATACATCTCGCCACATAGTTTACTATATTGATTTTCATTCCCTTCCAAAAGAATAATGGTTTAAGGTCTGCCCTCATCTTCATGAATCCATGATGAGCCATATATACTTCTTGATGAGCTTCGTTCAAAATTAACCTTCTCAACTCGTCATTTGGTTGTACATAAATTATTCCATTATACCTTAGTATCCCATCACTATCGAAGGAATATCCCTCATATCTAGTTATCGTCATGGTGTTTTATCCGACATTATATTTTACTTCTGTGTACCATTTGTCATCAAACTGTAGCGCCAATATCTTTTCTTGAAGATTTGTCTTTAGTGATATTACTGAGAAAATGTGAGGTCTCTGACTCAATGCATCTGCTACTCTATTAATTGTTCATTTAATAAACATGATCTCAAAATAGTATTCACTTAAAAGTTTCGACCAACATATTTGTTGCGCATTCAAGTCACTCTAATCAAAAATGTGTTTCAATCCACAATGATGAGTTTTTAACTCAAATTTTCATCCAATGAATTAATGTCTCCAAACTTGAAAGGCATAAACATTTTCTTGTAATTCCAAATCATGAGTTGTGTAATTATCTTCATGCCTTCTTAGTTTCCTTGAAATATACACGATCACTCGACCTTCTTGCATCAATACTCCGCCTATTCCTTCATTGGATGTGTCCATGCATACTAAGAATTACTTGTCCATATCCGAAACTTTCAGTATTAGTGTCATTGTTAAAATTTCTTTAATATTCTCAAATTCTTCCGCACACTTCTCTGACCATATGAATTTCTTGTTCTTCTTTTGCAATTCTGTAATTGGATTTGCTATCTTTGAAAAACCTTGGATGAAGCATCGATAATAACCTTCTATCCAATAAAACTATGTACTTATTATACGTTCATCAATGTATTCCATTCTGTAATAGCCTCTACCTTCATTGGATCCACAGTAATGCCTTCTCCTGAAATGATGTGTCCCAAATAGTAAATCTTCATCTGATAAAAATAACACTTCGACAACTTTTTGTACAAAGTTTTTTCTCTTAAACTGTGTACAACTCATCTCAAATGTTTGTCATGCTCTTATTTCTTCCAAGAGTAAAGAAGTTAATCACCAATAAATACCTGTAGGAACTTGTCCAAGTATTCATGGAATACTTTGTTCATTAAACTCACGAAAACATCAGGGGAATTTGTCAATCCAAATGGTAAGATAGTGAATTCATAATGTATGAATCTTGTTTTAAACGTTGTTTTAGGAATGTCTTCCTCTTTGATTTGTAACTGGTGATACCCTGATCTCAGATCAATCTTTGAAAAAAATGTCGCTCCCTTCATTTGATCAAATAAATAATCAATTCTCAGTAATGGGTATTGGTTCTTGATCATGGCTTTGTTTATTTGATGATAGTCAATGCAAATCCTCCATGATTCATCCTTCTTTCTTACAAAAATTACTCGTGCACCCCACAATGATACACTTGGATGTATATGTCCCAAATCCAACAAATCCTTCAATTACATCTTTAAGTCTTGTAATTAAAGTGTCGACATCCAATATGGTGTTCTAGCAATTGGTTCTATACCATGTTTTAGATCTATAGTAAATTCGAATTCTCTATTTGGTAGTAAACCTAGTAGTTCTTTAGGAAAAACATCAGAAACTTCTGATACTACTTGAAAGTCTTCCAATGTTTGAGCGTCGCATTTTTCATTAAGCGCTAAAATGGCGTACAACTTACATCCCTTGCGCATGATTTTCTGTAATTGTAGGGAAGAAATAAATTCCAGTGATATGCCTTGGTTTCTTCCTACAATTACTCTACTCTATCCCAAATCATCAATTAATCTTAATCTCTTCATCTTGCAGTTAAGTATCATATCATGCGATTCTAACCAATCCATTCCAATCGCAATGTCGTAATATCCCAAGATGATGACATAAAGGTTTACATTTCCAACGAAATCACCCAAGTTAATGTTACAATCCTTAACCTTTCCTCCAACCTTTTTCTTGGATCTAGATGCCATTTCCACATATATAAACTCATCTTTTTCAACTACATTGAACTTAATTATTTTAAGCACAACACTATATATGAAATTATCAGTAGCTCCTGGATCTATCAAAATAGTAAACTGTTGATCTTCTATCATACCTGAAGTCTTGAGTACTGTAGACTGATGCTTGGCCTGAAGGTTATTAACCATTTCCTTAATCTTTTGGGCCTTTCCCAAAACTCCCACTCTCATCTGTCCTGTTAATCCAAAATCGCATGCCTTATCAATAGGAAAATCTCTCTGATAGTGTGTCTCTCCACAAGTCCAATATATTTTCTTAGGGTCGGTGCTCCTATTCCCTGAGGAAGAATCTATTGGTCTAGGGTTATGAAGCCCTGATATGTCCTGCATATCAGATCTATATTGTTGCTTCTACTGAGGGCGACACAACTATTGTTGCGGTGGTGCTCTATACATAGTCCTTTGACCGATAATGTGTCTACATGGTGTAGATAATATAGGTCCTCTGGGTGTATCATGGTGACCAAAATTTTGTCTAACCGATGTTGGTTGTTGTGACGCCCTATGAGGTGTCTTTCATGTCTGTCTGAAAGGAGTCTTACCTTGAACCCCACTGTTAAACTCTTCTTTAGCGATAAAGTGTTTTTTTATTTTATCATGCAAATTATAATCCATCAAGATTCTCACCTTATCACAAATGTTAAAGTTGATTCCAAAAACAAACTTATTAACCTTTAATTTCTCAATGTTCATATGTGGAGCATATCTATGAAACTCCATAAACCTAGCCTCATACTCAGGTATTGTATGAATTCCCTATCGTAAATCATTGAATTCATTAAGATAGATCTCAATGAAATCATCATATAGGTACTTATCTTGGAATCATTCCTCAGGCAATTCCCATGACACACCTTCAATGACCATGTTCAGTTGCGGTAAGAGTTTCTTCCACCAAATAAGTGCACTCCCTTTCAGTTGAAAGACTTTCATTCAAACCTTCATGTTGGAGGTATAATAGCGCAATGAAAATCACATTTCCATATTCTCCAACCAAGCTTCAGTGAATAAATCGTCCATGGAACCCCATAACTCAGGAAATTTTACCTTCTCAAGTTCTCTATAAATACTACTACTAACTATAGGATGGAAATGTGAACCCTCATTCAGTACATACCCCCTTCCCTCATCGTTATCAAGGCGATTTACTAGTTCCTTAGACATCCTATGAAAATATATCATCATGCCCATGACATTGCCCATTGAAACTTGCTCCTGATTAGTAGTTTACTCTTCTCCCTATGGAGCAGATCCATCAAGTGTTGATGTGCTTGGAGGAGGAATATCTCTTCTTCCCACACACTGAAGTCTACTCATTCTATGTCCTATAAACATGATACCTTCCATGAAATAAATTCAAATTATATCAGTATTCATCGTCAATTAAACATAAGCATTGGAATTCGTAATGGGTATAATACCATATGTAATGACACTAAAGATACTATCAAGCAAGATTTAATATAAAACCAATTAACATTGATAGAAAACATAGGTAAATTAAAAAAAAAAAAAAAAAAAAAAAAAAAAAAAACTTAAGTAACTTGCATACACAAAAAATAAAGGCTTGCTTATCATCTAACTATTAGTACAATGCTTCTACACAATTACAATCATTCGTCAATGCCTAGGAAATTTAACACTAAACTAGTGAATCGACCTAGAGAAATATGAACATTCAAGAACCACCTTATATGCCTCAGTTGAGGTTGTGCAACTTGCACTCCAATATTTTGTAAGCCCAAGCGCAAGCTATCATTAACCTTAAAATCTTATGCTGTGAAAATACTCTTGTACGTGAGTGTAGAGTTCAATTTACTTAAATATAATCTTATTTTCTTACTTCAATAATATAACTATTATACATTCTATGTTAAGTTATATATGTATATATAAATTTGTATTGATCTTAACCATTAAACTTTACTAAGGGTAGGCAATATTTTCTTTCCCCTTCTTAATTCAAGATAACTAAATGGTTTACTAGGCATGATACCTATTAAATAAACATTATTGCAAAATTATAACAAGTGTTGCATGGCATCGTAGTCCATGCTAGGTTTTTATGGGAGTAAATGCGACCTACTACAGATGTGTGGATAGAAAGTTGAAATACATGTGGTTTGCATGCAGAACATAGTATTCCCGAATTAGTTCTTCCTAAACAATATCAAAAGTTATCAACATTTCAAAGGTTCTTGGACACAAAAAATTTAGCATTACCAAATTAGTTATCTTTAAAACAAGGGCTCCTGGAAACAAAAGAAATTGAAATTTATGAAATTATAGCTTCCTAGACAACATAAATTATACATACCAAAAATGTAATTTTATAAAGTAGATATTTAGTTTTATACATACAAAATATGTACTTTTATAAAGTATGGACATGATATTTCCCTCATTCCATACTTAGCCAGTTTTTGGATCGTGGGTTCTTAGGCTGGCAGCCTCAAAATAGGGCCTCTGATGTTTCGTGCCCTACAAATAGCACCGAAAGTTCCTCTATACACAAATTGAGAAGCAGAGTTGTGGACTATAGAAATTTATCAGAAATTAATAATGTATGTTACATATCTGTGGAAATTACATGAACATTTAAAAGAATACAATAGAATAGTAATAACGTCTGTTACATAGGTTCGTGGAGGAAAAAAGAAAAATATTAGTATTCCCGAATTGAAATTTATCAAATAAGAGGTTCCTGGACAGCATAAATTATACATACGAAATATGTAGTTTTATAAAGTAGATATTTAGTTTTATACATACGAAATATGTAGTTTTATAAAGTAGATATTTAGTTTTATGCATACGAAATATGTACTTTTATAAAGTATGGGGATGAGATTTTATAGAGCATGCACGGAGCCCTCATTGCATACTTAGCCAGTTTTTGGATCGTGTGTTTTGGGGCTAGCGGGCTCAAAATTGGGCCTCTGATGGTCTGTGCCCTACAAATAACACCGACAATTATGTGATATACAAAATGGCACGCGGAGTTGCGGACTATAGAAATTTACCAGAAATTAATAATCCTTGTTACATATATCTGGAAATTACATGAACATTTAAAAGCATACAATAGAATAGTAATAACGTCTGTTATACAGTTTCGTGGAGAAAAACACAAAAAAAATAGCATTCTCGAATTTGTTTTCTTTAAAACAAAGGCTTTTCTTGGACCAAAAATATATAGCATTGCCGAATTAGTTTTCTTTGCATACGTTTCACATACGTTCATGGAGAGAAACACAAAAAATAATAGTAACGTCTGTTACATAGGTTCGTAGAAAAAAACACAAAGAAATTAGCATTCCCAAATTAGCTATCTTTAAAACAAGGGATCCTGGAAATGAAAGAAATTGAAATTTATCAAATTTTAGAAAGTAGATATTTAGTTTTATACATACGAAATATGCACTTTTATAAAGTATTGGGATGAGATTTTATAGAGAATGCATGGAGCCCTCATTCCGTACATAGCCAATTTTTGTATCGCGGGTTCTCTAGCTGGTGGGCTAAAAAATGGGGCTCTGTTGTTTCGTGGCCTACAAATAGTACCAAGAGTTCTGCGATATACAAATTGACAAGAAGACTTGCGGACTATAGAAACTTATCATAAAATAAATAATGTCTATTACATATCTCTGGAAATGACATCAACATTTAAAAGCATACAATAGAATAGTAATAACGTATGTTACATAGTTTCATGGAGGAAAACACAAAAAAAATAGCATTACCGAACTAGTTTGCTTTAAAACAAAGGGTTCTGGACAGAATAAAAGTTGAAATTTATCAAAGTATAGGATCCTAGACGTCCAAAAAGTTAGCATACAATAGAATAGTAACAACGTCGGGCAACACAAAAAATTTAGCATAGAATAGGAGACAAAAAATATAGCAGGCCTCCATACTTAACCATTTTTTGGATCGCGGGTTCTCGGGCTGGCGGACTCAAAATTGGGCCTCTGTTGTTCCATTGCATACAAATAGCACCGACAGTTCCATGATATACAAATTGATAAGAGGACTTGTGGACTATAGGAATTTATCAAAAATAAATAATGTCTATTACATATCTATGAAAATTAGATCAACATTTAAAAGCATACAATAGAATAGTAATAACATTTGTTATCATTCCTGAATTAGTTTGATTGAAAGAAAAGGTTTCTGGATAAAAGAGAAATCGAAATCTATCAAAGTATAGGTTCCTGGACACCCAAAAAGTTAGCATACAATAGAATAGTAAGAATGTCCTTCAAGACAAAACAATTAGTAGACAATTGGACACAAGAAATGTAGCGGACCGGAATTAGTTTTCTTTGGAACAAACAAGAAAGGTTCCTCGAACCCCAAAATTTAGCATACAATAAAGGCATTGCCGAATTAGTTTTCTTTGGAATTTATAAAAAATTAATAATGTATTTTACATCTTTCTAGAAATTTAAATGCATTTGTCATATAGATTGGGATTGGGGCTCCCGTGGACCATAAAAAGAAATAAGTACAAGAATTAGGAATGTCGAAAGAAGAAGTGTGAGACGGTAGAGAGGAAGACCTGAAAAGAAGAAATTGGAACTTATGAGTCTTTGGTTACAGTTTTTTATTTAAAGAGGTCATAAGTGGATTGATAAAGAAAAGAAGATGATGACATAGACTTAAACTAGATTGATAAAGAAAACATGATGCCAATATAGAATTACTATGAATGTGATGTGTTTTTGTTATTGTCGTTGATGGTCAGTGGAGTCTTTTCAATCGGTTGTTACCCTTCCTCGATGAGGCTATCCATTCTTTGTTGGAACCATTCTTCGATGTAGCTTTTCATGGGGGCCATGTTGATTTCATCCTGGATTTCTATGTAGACTTTGTTCATGAGGGTTGTGTTGATTTCATCCCAGATTTCTATGTAGACTCTTTTCATGGGGGGCATGTTGATTTCATCCAGGATTTCCTTAGATCCATTGAAATACTATGCAAAATATGTTCAATTTCTTCATTGTGTGTCACATATTCCAGTACCCAGCACTCGTTCTCATCTAGATGATATTCAGGTATGCCGTAAAATTTTTCAAAAGACAACCTCTTTAAAATATCAACCTGTTCCTGGAAGGCTTCTTTGGTGATTGACAAGGATTTGAGAATTAAGTTTGAGTCTTGAACCTCGTTGGTAGTTCCGGCTAAGTCCATTTGGTGCAGGCTTGTGAATAAATCTTCCTTTTCTGATATGACTTGTTTACATGATTTGACAATGAGCTCCAAGTTGTTAATTTTCTTTTGCTAGCATGCTTTTAATTTTTTGGTCCACTTTGGGGAGGGATTTTCTCTTGTATTCTTTTCAGTTCCAATGTGTTGACGACATAGTTGGAAAAATGGGCCAGCACCTGTTCACATAAACTCTAATCATTTTTTAAATTCAACTCCAAATGTTGTAGGAAATAATTGGACTTCTTTCTTAAGCAAACTAAATTTTGCGATGTTTCCCAGGCTTCAATAACTAGTTGCATTATTTTGTTAATGTTATTCTCTACAAGGGATCTAGAGCATGCAAGGAGGGTAGAGGATACTTTCATCTTGGCTACAGTGGTAGCAGGCATAACTTTTTCCAAAAGACTGGCAAATTATGGGTTTGCAATAAAAGCCTTCTCAAATTCATTGAGGCGGTCTTTCAGATTGACATTTTCCATCTTAATTCCTCCAATGGAATCACGAATAATTTCACCAGTTACCTGGTGAAATGAGGAGATTTGGGACGACCGCACTTCCCTAAATTTAATCTCTGTGCGAGATTTACCTTTCCTGTTTGTTACATCTCTCTTTTCAATGACCACAATTTTAGATTGTCTATAAAAAACAATGCCCTAGAATATGAAGGATTCATCTTCGTCAAAAAAGTCGGTCTCAGATATTTCCACCACGGATGACCCAATTTTCTACATGTGCCCAGTTTCAATTTCAAGTTGCAACTGTCCACTTTCAATTTCGAGTTCCTCTGCCTACCCTGCATTGTTTTTTCTCTTCTTCATCAATGGAATTTTGTGAGAACTATCAATATTTATGTGAGGAGGGTTCTTATATCCTCCTTCGTTCAAATATTTTTGGGTTTCTTTCTTAATGGGGTGGACTTTCAAAGTGATGCTCTATGATGTCATGCTCTTGGGAGTGCTAGTAGGGGACTCGGTACTCTTCTCACCAGATACTTTTCCATGTTGTATGTACAATTCAATCATGCTTTGAAATGTCTCTGTGTCGTAATCGGCAGAAGGAGGATTGTTCTCTAAAAATCTCATTAGGGTCGAACCCTTTTAGCCTTTCAGCATACGTTAGGTTCAATTTCTTGAAATGGGTGGAAAACTCGTCAATCGTGTTGATGTTTCTTCACACGAAGTCTCCAACTTTCCAATGCAAAGGAATGAACTTCTTTTTTTTCTTGTCATTAAAAAAATGCAACCAGTGGTTGTATTGCCTTGCTATTTCTGCAACAAACATATTTTCTGTGATGTGGCATGGAAGGAAAGAAAGATTTTACTTAGAGCCAAATACCATGAGGACACTCTGATTTTCCTTTTTCTCAAGTGTTCCCTTCCTGTTCAAAAACTTGGTTGTCTAGCCAGACATCTGCGGAGCATCCTTGCCTAACAATAAATCTTTGAAAATTGAGACAAAGCATTTAAAAAATTCATAAAAACAATGGGAGACCTTGTTCCTCCATCAAGCCTCGTACCAGAATGTTATTGGGTCGAATCCACAGTTTATTTTATTGGAAAGAGAAAGTTTTGGAAACGGGAAGCAATGCACAATTGCGAAAATCAAGTAGGATGACATATAAAATTTATTCGATTCTTTTAATTGTGACAACTGGGAACAGAGCTCAATGGAAATTAGATTCATCCAATCGAAAATGTATTGTTCCTTGACTATGAAATACAATATATAAATAATTATATGGGAAATGCTTGTCGTGGATGACTGTCCCATTATTCTTGTAAACAACCAAGCAATTTCCTCGAATGGATTTCTAAAGAAACTTACCTGCAACCTTGTGATATCTTTAGGAATTTTTTTTGGGTCTTTGAGGAAGTCGACTAAGATGTCCAACCCATTATCATGTTTTTCTAGAAACTTCTTGCAGTCTTTTCCTCTAAACGTCAAAGTTGGATCCGACAATTTTAACATCTTGCGGAAGACCTGAGGTGACAAAGAAACAGGAGAATGGTCACGCAATGGAATAATTATTTGGCCTAGAATATATTTTTCGGCGCACCAAGATACCACCTCCTTACAGTCAAAAACCTCAGGCAAACAACCTACACGAGCGATTCTAGAGATCCAAATCACTTCGTTTTGGGCAGAATGGGATGAATAGTAAAAGTATGCCCTGGACCAATGGAAGTTATGGTCCTCATGTGCAAACATATTTACTGTATCTCCACAAAAATGTTGTCGACTTGCTGCCATAAGTCTACAAGAACATTTGTTTTCTCTAGACGATGAATGAAATCAAAAGTTGGAAGGGATAATATAACCCTGCACAAATCTTTGTCCAAAGTGTGTGAATAGGGGATGTCCTTGAGACTTTCATTGATTAATGACAATTTGGACGGCTGTTGCATTATGCGTTGTTAACATTAAACACTAGTAATTGCAGACATAGAAATGGGAACATGGAAGAAATTACAATGAGCGATTAAACATGTGTTCAATATGAATAATCGAAAGGGACAAAATAACTCTCCGCACATATTGGTTTAATGCGTAATCATGGGAGATCTCCTCGAGCGTTCTCCCATTAATGACAATGTTGACGGTTCCTGCATGGTCAGTTGTTAGCATGAAAAGTTTCTAATTGCATATTAAGAAAGTATGGAGGTCGCGGGCATAGGAAAAAATAGCTACAAAATAGGGATGCAAGGTACAACCATTGAAGGTGAGGGTGCGAGGGTCAAATTGTATGTCTCAGAACTTTTTGAGTGTCCACGGTGGAATTGTAAATCACAGAAATTTTGAGTGAAATATGTATATCACGGAACAAGAAGCAACAGAGTTTGAATGTGCCAACCTAAAACACTGACTAAGAATTGGAGATTTCGTGAACCCATGAACAGGAGGATCCAGAATAGGGTCAGAAGGTGTCCCCAGAAGATGTGAGGCCCTGACCATCAAATTGTATCACTCGAGACATTTGAATGCATAATCTATAACAAGGAAGAGGGGATGATGTCGGAAGCCGGTAGTCAATTTCTATATTGCGAAGGGGTGGATGTGAACTGTTTCGTATTACTGTGTGCAGTTGTCACTTGTAAGAGTCACTAGTAAGAGCATAACCAATGTATATCGGGAAGCACATTTGTGAACCATGGTAGAGTGAAGCTTGCGAGTTCGAGGAGTCTGCAATAGAATTCTAGATCATGGAAGTTTTGAGTGAAAGATGTACATCACAGAACAACAAGAAGAAGAGTTTGAAACTGCCAACCCGACAACCGCGTCCATAAAATTGGCTAAGTATGGAAATCAATAGCGGTCGATCGGATTCGTCATGTGATTATATAGATGGAAATAAATATGTTAGCCTGCCAACGCTAGAACCCGCGATCATAGAAAGGTGAATAAGTATATAACCAAAGGCACATAATATAGGGGAAGAAGAAACGGGAAAAAGGACAAAGGAGTCTACGATGGAATTGTAGATCACGGAAATTTTGAGTACAAGATGTGAACCTGGTAGTCAATTTGTATATTGCGGAGGGATGGATGCCAAATGAGGCAGTGACAGATACTTTGAAACATTTGTGAACCATGGTACAACAAAACTTGATGCCAATCGAAACAATATCCAAGAGTTGCACATTTCGTGAACCCGACAATAGGAGGATCCAAAACAGAATGACAATGTGTCTGCAGAAGACGCAAGTCCTCGACATTCAAATTGTATCTCTCCGAACATTTGAATGCATAATGTGTAACACGAAAAAGTGGATGACATCAGAATCCAGTACTCAATTTGTATATTGCGGATGGTGCGATGTCAGATGTTTCGTACCTCTGTGTCCAGTTGTCACTACTAAGAGCTAGTTTAGTATTGAAAATAATTTTTTAGATATTGTTAGATACTTCATAGGGATTAGCATCTACAAACAATAGCAATCTCCACCCCTCCAACCCTGCATTCTGTGTGTCAATTTGTATATCACGGAACTGGAAGCGTTGTTTGGACGAAACAAAACAATAGAAGTTCAATGTTGAGTCAACCAATCCGCAGGTTCGCTTGTCAATTTGTATATCGCAGAATTCTGGGTGCTATTTGTAGGGCACATGACAATGCAGGCCCAATTTTTAGGCTGCTCGCATGAGAACCCGTGATCCATACATGATCTATAAAATATCATGCTCTATAAAATATCATGTCCATACTTTATAGTCCCATAATACACGGGAAGAAAAAAAGGGGAAAAGGACGGAGTAGTTCGTAGTGGAATTGTAGATCATGGAAATTTTGACTGGGAGATGTATATAATGGAACAAAAAGGAACAGAGTTCAATTGTGCCAACTCGACAATCGTGGGCATAAAATTCACTAAGTATGAAAAGGCACAGTGGGTGGTTCAATTTTCCATGCGAGGATATAGATGGAGATGAAATTGGTGCCAACTTGGCAACCATGGCCATAAAATTGGCCAAGTATGGAAAGAAACAACGGTTGGTCGGATTCGTCGTGTGATTATATAGATGGAGATAAAGATATGTCAACCTGCCAATGTTGGAGTTGCACATTTCATGAACCTGGCAACAAGAGGATCCAAAATAGGCTAACAAGGTGTCTGCAAAAGACGTGAAGCCCCGATGTTCAAATTGTATCGCTACAAACATTTGAATGCATAATATGTAACACGGAAGAGTGGATGATGGCGGAATATGGTAGTCAATTTGTATATTGCGGAGGGTGCGATGCCAATTTTTTTGTACCTGTGTCCAGTTGTCGCTACTAAGAGCTAATTTAGTATTGAAAATAATTTTTTAGATATTGTTAGATACTTCATAGGGATTAGCATCCATAAACAATGGAAATCTCCAGTCCACTAGCCCTACATTCCATGTGTCAATTTGTATATCGCGGAACTGGGAGCATTGTTTCGAGGACACAGAACAATAGAAGTGAAATGTTGATTCAACCAGTCTGCGGGTCCGCTTGTCAGTTTGTATATCGCGGAATGTTGGGTGCTATTTGTAGGGCACAGAACAATGGAGGCCTAATTTTGAACTCGTCTGCCCAAGAACCCACGATCCAAAATGTCTCTAGGTATGGAATGTTGAAGCCGTACATGCTATATAAAATATCATGTCCATACTTTATAGTCCCATAATACACGGGAAGAAAAAAAGTGAAAAAGGATGGAGGAGTTCGCAGTGGAATTGTAGATCACAAAAATTTTGAGTGGTAGATGTATATGACAGAATAAAAAGAAGCATAGTTCAATTGCGCCAACTCGACAACCGTGGGCATAAAATTCACTAAGTATGAAAAGGAATAGCGAGCGGTCCAATTTGCCCTGTGAGGATATAGATGGAGATGAAGATATGTCAACATGCCAATGTTGGAACCCGCGATCATAGAAACGTGACTAAGTATATAACTAGAAAGCAATAATACACGGGAAGAAGAGAAGGGAAAAAGAACTAAGTATCTCGTAGAAGAACATCTAGTGTTTGATTATTAATGAAAATGCTTTCAAACCCCTACTGAGTTCTCACCAGTTAAGGCATAAATTGCATATCACGGAAGTATCTTTCATACCACTGTGTACACTTGTCACTAGTAAGAGCATTATTGATGTATATCAGAAAGGACGTGAATTTGTTGGGGATGGAAGGTAGCAACAGATACTTTGAATGAAGTTAATGTATATGAGGAACCTACAGTGAAATGACTCTGCAACGACGGCCATAAAATTGGCTAAGTATGGAAAGGAACAACGGTCGGTTAGTTCCGTCGTGTGAGGATATAGATGGATATGAAGACATGTCAACCCATCAACTGTGGAACCAGATACCATAGAAAGGACACTAAGTATATATCCAGAAAGAGATAACGAGCGAGAAGAAGAAAAGACCAGTTCGTATGCACCGACCCGACAACCGCAGCCATAAAATTGCCTAGGTATGGAAAGGAACAACAGTCGTTCGGATTCTTCATGTGAATATACAGATGGAGATGAAGATATGTTAGTCTGCGAACCCTACAACCTCCCATCATATAAATACGACTAAGTATAAAATAATAAAGCCATAATGGACAGGAAAAGCAAAAGGGGAAAAGGGATAAGTATCTCACAGTTGAAAAAATCTTTTTTTTTTTCCATTTATTAATGGTAATGTGTTCGAACCCCTGCTGGGTTCTCAGTAGTAAAAGCATAAACTGCACATCACTAAATTTCTTTGGCTGCAAGATGTATATGACAGAATAGGGGATATAGGTGTTGGGTACCGTGAACCTGGGGCATGGTGGCCAGATAACTGGCTAAGTATTCGCCAACAAAAAGGTTTGATATCTATTTCAATAATATTCACACTAGTATGTATTAATGGAGAAAGTTTTCATATTTATCTGAATAGTATTCATACTAATATATATTAATGAATTGCTTTTTTTTCAAATGCAAATGATCTCCCAATTTGTAGAATG
Source organism: Picea sitchensis (assembly GCA_010110895.2). Lineage (NCBI taxonomy): Eukaryota > Viridiplantae > Streptophyta > Pinopsida > Pinales > Pinaceae > Picea > Picea sitchensis. The sequence goes on along the minus strand of SNQJ01S0014465.1, from coordinate 149,351 downwards.
CTCTTCGGTTCGCAAATTTCATTGAAACCACGAAAATTTTGACTGTAAGATGTGCATAGCGGAACAAGAAACATCAATTTGCATTGTCATCTCAAAGCGATAAACTCCTTATCATCTATTCATCTTGTATTCTTTGCAATGACATGAGAAAACGCCGGTTCTCCATAAACATCAATATCTAAACTAAATTAAATATAATCAAAATTTGGTGTGACTTAAGTAATTAAGACATCTTCAACCATTCCTTTATTAATGCCAATCTTTTCGAACGGCTGGTCAGTTACGAGCAGTTAAAGCATAAATCACATACTATGGAAGTTATTTGGATGCAAGATGTATATGATGGAACATGAAGCATAGTTGTTTGATACGACAAACCCAAACATAATTGCCTAAGCTTTTCCAAAGAGGAAGTTTTTTGTATTTGTTCCACTAGTAATGATATTAGTATATATGCACGGATATTATCAAATAGAAGAAGCTGCAACATATCCAACATACTGAACATGAACATTGCGTCAACACTTGAGCCTCCTTGTTGTAACTTATTAATTCATTCTATTTACGGAACCCGAAGAATGGAAGCAGAATGGGTCCTCAAATTTCTTTCTTTAAATACAGGGTCGGCGCCACATAAGTATGGATTATGAAAAATTATTCTTAAATGAAAAATGTAAATAAAGAACAGAGCATGGTTTATTTAGATTGAAGTAGTGGACAGCAGAAAGAAAAGCTTGTCATCCATGTTTAACGACACAGGGGAAGAAGGTACAAAATAAAATTAAAAAAAATACCAGAAATTGGAAAATACTATTAAAAAATAAACCGAAATTATCCTATATTCAAATAAGATGGGTTACAAAATATAGCTGAGGCTATTTGCCACAACGATTGGGATTTGTCCTGCTGCAAACCAATACAAAATATGTACATTGATGAAGCTTCTTCACAGTTTTATTGACGTTCAAACTCTTTATTCGTAAAAAAATGAGTTGATTATCAATTTTGGGTTTTGTACTTAATCGGTGTTGCCAACTAAATATTTCCCAGTTTTTTGAATACCTTGTCTCTTCCACATATGGCCTGCTTGCAATGGCAGGTTATTCAACATTCCATTCTTTGTCAAGTATTAATTTCCCTATGTCGTCGAAAATTTGGGGTTTAAGGTTCTTTCCTTACAATGTTCCTAACCATTAACATCTGAGACACCTTAGAAATGTGATTCAAGCCAATTTCAAAGTGGATGGAGTCGTTTTATGTCACAATAGCTATGGCAGGGGAAACAAATTCAAGTATGTAGTGACTGGTATTCTCCCTGTATTCAATCATCTGTTTGGTTGAAAATCTTGCTTGAAGATTTGTATGTTGAACTTCTTTACTTTATTATATTAAATTGGAAGAAACATCCAACCCAGCTGCAAAATGAAAATCTGTTGAGGTACATATCTTCTTCAGGAAGAAAAAGTGTGGCAAGTCCATCAAATGTTGCAGAACGCACCAGCACAGATCTGGCAAGTGTATCAAATGTTGCAGATGACATTAGAATATATATTTCCTCATAGCGGTGGAGGTATGGCAACCCACAAAAAGGTCTGGAATGTTCGACAGTGACGTCAAATATGTGCATTTTGCAGCTACATCCAAAGGAAACCAAACAAACCTTGACAAATAACATGACTTTCTGTCAAGTCGGTTACCAGACCCGCAAGTAGCTCATCAAACTTTTAAATAGAAACTTTTGTGGTGATAATATGTAGTTTTATCCACCCATACAGTTTTTGTTACCCACCTCTCGTTACATTCACAAATGGAGTAATATTTCGCATCATTTACGAACATGACAGGCCATTTTGCAAGCCACTATAAATGTGTTTCTCCCGAGGAAGACAAATTCTTGTGGGATCTGTACAATTCGATACACTTTCCAAATCTGTGTTGTTGGAAGAAGCTATATACTTAAACGAAAAACTATTTTTCATGTGACCTCAAAATCCATTACAATTCCGAGCAAGAAAACAAAGAAGTTCAACAAACAAATCTCCAAGCATCCTTTTCAACCAACCAACGCATCCAACACACGGAGAACACCAATCAGAACATACTTGTTCTTTTTTTTTCCTCCTCTCTAAGTTTCTCTTGTATAACAGAGTTTTTTTTTACTCAAAGCTCACGTCACATAAAACCAGTCTCTCTTCTTTCATCTGGCCCTCAATCACATCTCTAAGTTCATGTCTTACATGTCCATGACTAGGAACATTAGAAAGAAGGCACCCTAAAGCGCAAGTCTTTGATGATAGAGAGAAATGGAAATAAGTATTTAAAAGCAACGTTGGATGATCTTCCATAGATTTTGTGTTGATTTGTTTTAATGACATATGTTCTCGATATTTTTCCTTATTAATGCCAATCTTTTCAAATATGTACACTAAATAGTGACTAGCAGCACGTATTAAAATTCCCATATCCGAACAAATTCTCAAATATGACATCTAAGATATGAAAAATATTAAAGAGGGACATCACGTCAAGGCCTCTGTGGCTGACACGTTCATGGACTATGATGAAGATTTTAAGAAAACTAAAACAGCACAAGCAAAAAAAAAAAAAATCACAAATTCAAAATACACGCAAAAAGAAATTATGAGATCCCATAATATTCACTTGTCTATTCATTTTAATGGGAGATGTCCTCGATCTTTCCAGTTATTAAATACCATCTTTTCGAACCTACTTGGTCGGTTATGACTTTTGAAAGCATAATTAATGTGTATTGGGAAGTGCAGAAGGTAGCGGGGATGGAGGCCTATGCAACAGGCGTTACTATTATTATTTTGTGTTTTTGTCCATGAGCGTATGTAAAACGTATGTAAAAAAAATTAATTTGAATAGTCTATAAGTCTGATTGTCAATTTTGGTATCGTGTAACTCTATGTGCTATTTGTAGGACATAGAATAATAGAAGCCCAATTTAGAGCCAGCCTCCCCGAGAACCCATGATCCAAAAAATGCTTACTACTATTTTTTTGTTTTGTGTTTTTGTCCGCCCGCGTATGTAAAACGTACGTAAAGTAAACTATTTCGAGAACGCTAAATTTTTTGGACATGAGGCCCTTAACATTCAAATAGTCCGCAAGTCCGACTAACAATTTGTATATCGCGGAACTCTGTGTGCTATTTGTAGGGAACAAAACAATAAAAGACCAATTTTCAACCCGACAACCCACGATGGAAAAACTAGCTAACTATGGGATGAGGGCTCCATGCATGCTTTATATATCTACTTTATAAAATTACAGATTTCCTATGTTTAATTTATGCTATCAAGGAAACCTATAATTTGATAAATTTCTCTGTCCAAGAGCCCTTCTTTAAAAGAAAACTAATTTGGGAATGCTAATGTATATACGAAACACGACCTATCATAGTTTGATACAACCTATCTACGAAGCCGCATCCATAAAACTGGCTAGGTATGCAACCGAACGACGGTCGACCAGAATGATCACGAAACTGTTCATGCTATTTGTAGGGCACAGAACAACAAAAGCCTATTTTTTAGTCCGCCACCCCGAGAACTCTCGATCATTAACCTATGGTGTCCAAGAAACCTATAATTTGATAAATTACAATCTCTTTTGTCCAGGAGCCCTTCTTTTAAATAAAACTAATTCAAGAATGCTAATGTATACACTGAACATGACCTTTCATAGTTTGGTAGAACCTATCTTTGAAGTTGCATCCATAAAACTGGCTAAATATGCAACCAAACGGCGGTTGGTCAGAACGACCACAGAAAGGCAAGAAACTATAAACTCAGAAACGCAGTTTACAAGAGGAAAATAAAAGGGAGAGAACAAATATATCACCCACACAGCAAAAGGTACTCTCATAACTATGAAACCATACTAACACAAAATCCATGGAAAAACCATCGACAGTTATGAAATATACTTTAAGGCCGACAAACTATGCTTCAACGCGTAAGAGATGCAATTTACATCGCCTACAATTTTCTAGTCTGTTATTTTGTCTTAATAGTATTCTATGCAAACTCCACTTTAAACAAATGTAACCATAGATCTAATTGCGAATGCAACATCCCAACATTGCAAAACCTTGGCAAACAAGAACAAGCAGCAAATAAGAACCCAGCTAAGAAGCAACAA
>SNQJ01S0014465.1:81356-122798 GCA_010110895.2 Picea sitchensis | reverse complement strand
GTTGATTATTTCTTCTATGGGAGGATGATAGGAAGGGTGGTTGGGCATTCACTTAGTAGGACAAAAACCTAACAATGATTCATTCCTAATATTTTCTCTATATTGCGTAGAATGACGACCCCACCACTGTAATTCACCTATGTCAAAGTAGTTGACATGGAGACCTAAACACAAATCTTCTCATAATATTTTAAGGAAATACATAGGCACCTCCATATTATTGCCGAGAGGTTTGTCAAATACCATAAACCACCTATCCATCCAATTGTCTAAAAATGGTTGGAAGGTTCACTATTTCATACAAAATGTAACTCTTTGTGACTGGTGGCTATAATCGAGTTCCTGAGTTAATAAATAAAATCATTGGGTCCTGTTTTGAAATGTTGAGGTCTCTAACTTAATTTTTATCTAGACCCATTCTATAATATTCATAGATTTTGGATTTGTAATCATAAATGTGAGTTAATTAGCCTTGGGAATTTGCAATGGAATATACAATGGTGTCTAATGAAGTGGGTAGTGGCAATCATGAAGGCTCTTTGGTATTTCATAATTCTTGTATAAGGATTCTAAGAGATATCAACCCTGCATCGATTTCAATGATTATGTTTGTCAGTTGTGAGTTGGGGTTTGGTGTGTCTTCCTATGGTTATGTTGGGTTTGAGTTATCTCCAAGCTCCATATTAATTATGTGTGCAACAATTTAATAAGGAAAAAAATAAATTTTATTTAATTTTTATAATTTAAACAAATTATGAAATAAAAAGAAATCAAATTCCATCAAAATACTTACCTAGAATCAATTGAAGACCGTGTCAAAAAAATTTGGTAGTTATTTTTCAAGGTATCCCCAATTTTGTCTCCCATATTTTCTCAATATCTCTCAAAACATGTGGCACAATCTATTGGTGTAATGGACTAGTCGTGGGTGTTAAAACAAATTTTCCCCATAAGAACATGTGCATGTTCCTAGAGAACGTCTGCATTCTTAGGAATGTGTGCATGTTTCTAGGAAGGTGTGTGCATCCCTAACAACTCCAACCTAGCAGTGACTTGGTATCCTTTGTGGTGGTTAGAGTAATGTCAAAGCTAGAAAATCAAGAATACATGTGTGCTCCTAAGAATGCATGTGTATTTTTGAGAACACATGCATGTTTCTGAGAATGCATGTGTGTGTTCCTACACGAGGCATTCTATGGCACCCTGTTGCCACTTTTTCAACCATCATATTCATGCGAGAACCCACAAATAAAATTAATTACACACAAGTTATAACGAATTCTACTAATATATTTCACCAAATTTGTATACCAATCGATTGTATAAACTATTGCACCCTTGTATATGAGAGTACACATGATTCAAAAGGTATAATTAATCGGATTGTAAACCAATATAATGTAATAACAAACATAATAAGAATCCAAAGGATTTTATTCAGCACATGCAACTACAACTTTAAGCTAACAGTCGCTTTCATTAATATGTAATCCAAAAGATTCATGGAACAATGGAATAACATATATTTATATATAAGGTATAAATATATTGGTGTTCAAAATGATAATAGCTAAGATTATATAGATATTTATTTCACATTGAGAGGATATTTATATATTTAGAATCTGCTTATCATTGTGAAGGGAAGAGTATCTTTTAAAACTTAAAATGGAAATGAGATAAAATCCGTTAATTTACATACCTCTTCATTGTTGAAAACTTCATCAAAATTATGAATTTAAGCTATCTCTCCTCGTGTGTTAACTTGTCGTAGTATTTCATATTTTATGAACTTTTCGATTAAATATTTTCTACTGGTTGACCACCCTAAAAACTTCAATGGGTACTCTTCTTCCCCAAGGACCCTCAAACTGTAGTGGGGTTGTATATAAGGTATCAAACTAGTGACAAGAGAACAATGAAGCCTCAAACTGTAGTGGGGTTGTATATAAGGTATCAAACTAGTGACAAGAGAACAATGAAGCCACAAATCTTGAAAAAAATATCCTCCCTTTGCAACACTCTTCAATAAACCAAACTCTTCAACAATCATAAATAAAACATTTTTAGTATTATGACAACCATCCAACATTATGGTGGAATAATTGTTTTCCTCTTCGGTGAGTATTTCCTTTTATATGTTTTGTGACTCAAACCACTTGTCCAACTAATGAAAAAATATTCTTTACTAAATTAGTAATTACCTATAATACATTCACACATATGTCACTCACATGCACAAGTGTAAAAGTAATTATTTATTTATAAATATAAAATAGTGATTTAACCTCACCGAACTCTCACATTTCTTAAAGTAGTTTATTCTCCTTGATTTGTGGATGCATTAATAATTAGTTTTTATTTAATCATTTATTTTTATTCATTTACACTCTTAGAATGTATTAAGTTTTTAGTTAATTTAAATTATTTTATTTTTAATTCATGTAGACTCTTAAAATGTATTTATTTCTTAATCACTTTTAATAAACTAATTTATTTCTCTTTGTTATGAGATACCCAATAATCTATATTCTCAATCACACTACAATCATTTAATAAACTTTTTATTTTATGTTACAATGCATAGAGTGTATGATCATTTTTCTTATATTAAATAAAATATGTATGCTGAGGTAATCATGTCTTCTATGCTTTAATCAATCTACTTTCAATATACACTTTGATAATTCATAGTCGATATGCAGGGTATCATGCTTCTTCATGCCCTTCAAGGGTTACATTTCAGTAAGTGCCAAAGGTGCCATGTTTACACATGCCCTTCAAGCATCCAACATTCTTTGTGGGGGAAATGGTGCAACTGTTGAAATTATGTTAACTCAACATTTGTCATCGTTTTTGAGATATTAATGATCACTTAGGAATAAGGATATCACTGTATTGTGTGCCCCTCAGTTAAACCTTGTGAATAACTAAATCTATGGCCTACCCTCAAAACAATGTGCAACCTCTAAGTAAAAGTGTCACCATCTTTTCAACCGAGGTCATGGAAAAGGAGTGCTAGTAGGTGGAAATAGGGATTTTGTTTCTCCCCTCTTAATGGTATGATGAACAAGCATGTCCCATGTGCTTACACACACTACAATCAACACATCAAATACTTCTATAATCAACATGTTACAATACTCTAACACAATCTAGAGTCCAATATAATGTTAATGCAATCACATGTCAATATATGTATGTGGTTTCCTGCCAGACTAGGAGAATCATTAGTAGGACATGCAAGTTAATGTATCTAACATTTTCATTTCAAAATGTCATATTCATATGGGTTGACAATGTTAAATGTGTGATATCAATCAATTTTAATCCATCCATGTTATCATGATAAAAATATTTAAATGAACCCATTTAAAATAATCACACTTTTAATCAAATATTTAAAAAGATTGTGTTTCATTGTCAAAATACAAATCAGGTCATTTATAAACAAATCTCTTGTAATGTCCCCATTTTTTGGATTCCCGGGCTCTGTAGTCAGAGGTGACCTTGTGAGTTTATGTCATCCTAGCCAGAGGAGTAAAATGAGGTTAACAGTGAGATTGGGAATTTTGGAGGATTTATATGGGTCCCAAGCTATCCCATTCACCATATTTCATCATTAATATCATTTTCGCACAGTCTGCTCTTGGTTCTGTGGCGTTCCGACGATTTCTGTAATTTTGGGTTATTATTGAGCATGCCTTAATTAAATACAGTAAAGGTATTATTCATATAATATTATCTAAGGGTATACCTTTATGTAATAGATCCTTATAATCGAGATGAGAATATCTAAAGGTTGGGATCATAGGAAAGGCATTTCTGACGTCCGAGAATGTCTTAAAAGCCAATTAATCACCTTTTGACATTAAAAAGAGTTATAAAAAGGAGTGTTTTAAGTGACTTAAAGTTTATAAAGTCACTTTACTTTATTAAAAGGGTAAAAGTGTACCAAAAGGGTCAATGAAGAGATAAAAGGAGAATGAGGGTGTCCTTTCTCTCATTATGCGTATTGTTATTTTCTAAAATAAAATTGACAGAGCTCTTTGTGGCTTTGTCTCTTGGGACGAAAAACCCTAGACAATTTGGAAGATTTATTTCGGTGGTGAGACCATCCACCCTAGTTTGTCAAAGGGATGTGATAGTACATATTGCCACATTGTTCTTCACTGTGCCTAATAATTTTCACCCTTTGGCAGCTTGGTTTCCACTTGTGGAAACAAATTTTTCTTGAGTAGGGTGAGTTTTGATTTGACAACGTTTTTGGGAGTTGTGGGAAACATCTTCTTAATTCTAAAACTGATTGTATCCAAGTTGAGGTCGTAATTTACTTGTTGGAAAAGTATATCTTTGTTGGGGGTGAAATACCCTATTACATGACCGATTTTTGTGGATGAAGGGCATCATCTTGGAATACGGGTTTAGTTCCTTGTGGGAAGATTGGTATTGTTAAAAGAATCGATTTCTCCACTGTGTGAGTTGATTTTCCTTGCAACAGAACTGTTTCATCTGAGGGAGGTTTTTTTTTTAATGTTTTGGAAATATATTCATGTGCGAATGTTGATCTTATCATTGTTATCACTCAGTTGTTCTATTTTCCACTCTATTGTTGCATTCCACTACATATTCAGGCCTATTCTTTTCAAGGAAGGTCACTACACAATATGTGCACCTACATTCCCATTATCCCAACGTTCATAAAGGAAACATACTAAAAAAAAATAACCCAAGTTCCTCATTTTATTTGTTGCACCTTTTGTTGGGTTATCCAATGCATTTATGTTGTCACATCTATTAAGTGCAATAAATATTTTGAACCTTATTATTGATGTTTCTTTGTAGTTTATCAGTAAAGGTTTTCTATGCTTCTTGTTACATACCTTTTCTATGTTAAAAGGAGTTTTTGGCACATTCAAACCATACATAACCCACCCATGACACTTCAGAAAACAATTAAAATATCACAACAACAAATTTGGAGTTTTAGCATTGAAAGGAAACCTACAGCCTAAGTGTTTGACAAAAGTCAACACTCAGAAAACACTTATATATTGTTACAGCGGTGAGAATTTTGTAACAAAGGTACCTAGGACATTAAATTGGTATCAAAGCCTCAATGTTGCCAGCCTGAGGGGTTTTTTGGTTTCATGAGCCAAGAAGATAGGGAATAAATCACTTACAAAAGTAGAAGACAACATGAGGAATATTTGAAAAATTCTTGCACAGGGGCAACAATAGTTGATGCAAGATATGGAGAGCCATCAAAATAATGCAGGGAACAATGGATATAGTGGTTCAAAGAGGCAACCAACATGACATAAACGAAAAGATGAGGATTTTACAAATTGTTTGAGGGAATATATGGCTCTTAGTGAGGCATTTTAGGCAACCATGTCATTCAAAGATTTTTGCACCAACAAACATCTTGAGTGGTACGAACCCCAAGTATCAGTGGAAAATAAGGTGAAGGTGAAAAGGAAAAGGGCACTAGTTTCTGAAGATTCTGATGCTTCTAAAAGTTAGGATGATGACACAACAACATCTATTACACCTTTAACATTGTCTTATGAGGCCCATAACATTATCTCACATGATGGACAGGTTGATGGCGCATATGGTGAAGTGTCCCAAACAGTCGATGTTAAGGATTCAAGATCATACCTTAATAGTGATGCTCATGATGATGAGGAGGTGCGAGCACATGAGTATGATGATGATTCAACGCCTTATCCTATCTATGATACTTATGATGACGCAAACATGATTGTACCTACATATGATGAAGACTATGTATTCGGAAAATTATTGTGGGATATGGATCCATCTTCTCAAGAGCCATGCGTGGAGGATGACAAAGCAGAGGTTGATTTTGGTGGTGATATTGCATATGAGTCTTGTAATTTGATAGGTCAATGTACGGTAAGTATAGGTTGGATGTCATCATCTAGTGAGTTAGTTATTCTTAATGGGGATAGTGTTCTTTTGGATGAAACTAAATCAAAAAATCCTTTGTCTGACCTCCCACACCATGTTGATGAGATTGAACAAACATCCTTAGCATTGTGTGATTTGGAGGACCGATTATTGGTCACAGAGGGTAAAATTGTACAAGTGTTGACAAGGTCAGATGGTGCTCATAAGTTCATTGAATATCTAGTTGGGAAAACCCAGATGGAGGAGAGAGAAAATGGAGTTGTAGGTGGGGTCACTAGTGCTCAATTGCGCATAATCAAAGAAGCACCAGAGCATAGGAAATAAGATTACTTGTAACTATACATTGTCAAGGACCTTTCTCTCAAGTTCATTGAAGATAAGGAAAGGGATTTTGAGGAAATGTTTTACTAGTTGAGTTTGGCACACTCTTCATCACTTACATCAGAGACTCCATCATCTTTGGCATCCATGATACATGAGAACATGAGTGGCCCCATTGATTTGAGGGAGGAGCCTCTTGTCACAATCCAACATGAGAAACATTCATATTTGTAGGTTCTTGAGGATAGGTATGAGGCCAAGGGTTTTGACTATGCTCTTGTTTTGCATTGTGAGGATCATGATTCATTTCTTTTGGAGAGCCCATTAAAGGCTCAAAGTTTAGTTATGTAAGAGATAATTGAGCACATTCCTTATGGACCAGCCAGCAAGGAATTATATGCATCCATGGATTGGATGGACCATTATATGATAGATTTGGACACACTATGGGATATAGGTTCAGTTCACATCATAGCAGTTTTGGATACATTAGCGCATACAGGACATCGGGTGGTACCAGATGATACAATGGTATGCAATAGTATACATGGGTATACACTTGCACACAATGGTGTAAAATGTATTTTCGAAGTGTTTCCTCTAGGGGGACCTCATGATAAATACCTTGAGCATACCATTGAGTTTGGTTTACCCAAGATCGGTGAGGAGATGGTTGATATTTAGAGAGTAGTATATCCCTTAATGATCAGTCTTCATATGGGATATCATCAGATGAGGAGCAAAGAGAAATATACTCACTGGTATGCTTCTTGAATGCATTATGAGTTCTTGGTCATGCCCTTGGGGTTGACGAATGCACAAGTCACTTTCCATTCTTGTAGGCAGTGGCAGTGGAATCTATTGTTGTTATTGGATTCCCTCATGGGATACAAAAGGATAGGAGAGGATCACTCAAGCCAATTGGATGAGACAGAGGGCCTTGTGTCCATGATAGAGGTATTTCATTTGGGCCATGTTATCAGTGTGCATAATGCACAACAGGAGACAAAAACTCTATTGGATTAGTTCATAGAGATTTGAGTGTGCATTGGGAGTGGTGGAATTCCAATTTGGTGGTGGGATATTGGAATTCATCAGAGTGATAGACTACAGTAGATAATGAGGATGATCGACAAGGTCGTGTCAGTGAATGGACTGTGTCATTGTGGGGATATTTTGAATGGATTTGTTGAGCCTTGTTCTATATGGAAAGGTTGATTTTCCTTCACGATACCTAGAATTTATTCTATCTATTGGTTGGCATACTTTGACTTCATTGAGATGCCTAGGAGAGACATGATCTGGGATAGTGAGTGCAGTCCCTACGAGAATCTCATTTTGGGGATCCATGAGTGGAGAGAACATTCTAAGCATGATGATTCCTTGCAGAGATTAGCTTGGGATCTTGGTGTTGCAGTGTTTGACAACTCAACAATAAATACAGATGAGATGGCCAATTTTCTCTTTCTTGAGTTCACTCTTGAGATGCGTAGGATTGGGTGCTTGGAGGAGTGTCCTTGTGATGAGTTGACTGAGTTTGTGAAACTTATGATTTCTTGGCCTATCAGAGGTAGTCACAGTAACTCTTGGGTTAACACCTTGCAAAAGAATTCCATGAGCAAAGAGTGTTTCAAATCATATAGGAAGGCCCAAGAGAGGAGGGGATTTTTGGATGATGTAAGTGAAGATATGGGGGAGTATATGACTTGGTAGCAGAGCAGGTCAGAGCACACTCATCCCACAAGATTGATGCGTTCCTTGACCACGTCTAGGTGAGAGTTGGAGATAATATTGATAGATTGCATCACAAGTATACTGAGAGTACAGTGGTCAGATAGTATGTATGCAACGATTAACCGGTTCACACACTTCCCAATGGTTTCTTTGGAGTATAGGGCATCTGAGGTGATAAAGATATCTAGTGGAGATATTTTCAGAGTCCATGAGTAGTCCAAAGTCACTACTAGTGATTGGGACAAAATTCCTCTTTCTATATTCAAGATCAAGTTTGGAAGTGGATTTGTAGGTTGTGACTTCACTTGGATGCCTATGTCGACTATATTCATGGTGGTAGGTTCATCCCTTACAGGTATGTCGGCATGGAGTTCCATGAGAGTAGGATGCATGTTGGGCACAAAGATCAGACGGTTAGGATCAGAGTGGTGCAACRTTAGCATGGTGGTCCATTTCTCAGGTTAGCATGGGACCCTTGGATTTCAGTACTAGACAGTTCAACAACTGACATAGAGACGAGAGTCAATTCTTGTTTTCATGATATTGGTTCCTTAACAGAGTAKTTCTTTGAGGGGTTGATTGAGTTATTGCAGTATTGAGTTTCTCTACTTAGCATGAGTATTTAGGATGCCTCTTATTCTTTCATGTTTCTATATCATGCATTGAGAGGAGAATGCTTCACGTCTCTCAAGGTGATTTGGAACTTTGGTATCATTTTTAGCTTCATTTTGGATTAGTCGATGGAGTGTTAGATTGTTATGGAATTTCTTGAGGATGAGAAATATTTCGGAAGGGAAGATTGTAATGTCCCCATTTTTTGGATTCCCCTACTCCATAATCAAAGGAAACCTTGTGAGTTGATGTCAACTTGGCCAGAGGAGTAAAATGAGGTTAAGAGTGAGCTAYGGAATTTTGGAGGCTTTATATGGGGCCCAGGATAGTCCATTCTCCATGTTTCATGATCAATATCATTTCTTCATAGTCCGCTCTTGGTTCCATGGTGTTCCGTCGATTTCTGTAAGTTTGGGTTATTATTGAACATACCTTAATTAAATACACTAAAGTTATTATTCAGATCATATTATCTGAAAGGATACCTTTGTGTAATAGCTTGTTCGAGTTGGGATGAGAAGATATAAAGTTTGAGATTATGAGAAATGGATTTCTGACATCCAAGAATGTCTTAGAAGCCAATTAATCACTTTTCGAAATTAAAAAGAGTTATAAAAATAGGTGTTTTAAGTGACTTAAAGTTTATAAAGTCACTTTACTTTATTAAAAGGGTAAGAGGGCCTTAAATGTGTCAATGAAGAAATAAAAGGAGAATTGGGGTTCCCTTTCTCTCATTATGCATATTGCTATTTTCTAAATCGAAATTGAGAGAGCTCTTTGTGGCTTTATCTCTTAGGAAGAAAACTATAGAGAGTTTGGAAGATTGGTTTCGGTGGTGAGACCATCCACCCTGGCTGGTAGAAGGGAAGATATTTTAGCACATATATTGTCATTGATATCAAAGTGGTCATGGGCATGGTCAGTTATAGTGTAATAAATTATAATCGACAAAATAAGTGTGTGGAAGGATTGAAGGACAAAATGATCAATGGCATAGAATAGGATCAATGACGCATAAAGTATGGAACAAATTATAGTGGACAGACAGAGAAAGTCATGAAAGGATGAAAACGTAAGTGCATAGAAGGATCGAAGGATGAAAGGATCAATGGCGTAGAGAACGGTCAATGGCCCAAAAGAAAATATGCAAGGTTCTTTGAATGAGTGTGACAAATGGTGCAATGGAGTGTGTCAAGACGAAACTAGTACGGTGGAATGGACTGCGACAGATTGTGTGGACAATTGCAAAGAAGAACATCCACAGGGAACTTTGAGCCAGTGCAATGAATGAAAGAATAGAGTGCGAGAAAAGAAATCTCCTGACAGAATGAACAAAGCGACTGGGTGAGCACACTACAGGGTAAGTGCGATAGGATGAAGACCCGTGACTTGAGATTTGGGCTCTTACTCTATCTACACAATAGATGATCTATAGATCATAACGTGAGTTGTTGTGTCATTCATATGGAAATTCTCTGATAATACTAAGTGCTATAGATGGAGATGAGTTGAAGCTCATTGAGGATTGGTGTCCTCATTATTTGTGACAGGTTGGCTCCTGAGATGATTGGTTTCCTCATTATTTGCAACATGTTGGTGCCTAAGAGGATTGGTGTCCTCATTATCCGTGACAGGTTGGTTCCTGAGAGGATTGGTGTCCTCATTATCTGCGATAGGTTGGTGCCTAAGAGGATTGGTTTCCTCATTTGCGATAGGTGGATTCCTTTCAATCTGAATAATTGTTAATTGTAAGTCAGTGCTTGCAAATAAACATAAAGAAAGATGTTATGTGGTTTTCTCCCCCATTGGGTTTCCACGTAACATTTCTGGTGCAATGTGCTTTCTGGTTTGTGTTTCATATTTTTCATGTACTATTGATTAAGTAAACACTTCTAAACAACTTTAAATTGTTGCAAAGGAAAGAAATTTGAGAACTATGATACAATATTGATTCACCCCCCGCCCTCTCATTATTTTTCTAAGTTATAACAACTGGTATCATAGAATATGTACCTTTAATAACAACCTAATGGTTGGAAGGAATATCAGACAAAAAGTATGTCAAGTCAAGATTCTTTTTCTTCTTCAACTAGACCTCCTCTATTCAATGGATCAAATTTTTCATTTTGGAAAATCAAAATGAAAACCTATGTGATGTCTCTTAGTATGGAAATATGGAATATTGTGGTAGATGGTTATAAAAGCCCAACTACTCTTCTAGCCGATGAAGTTGGAAGACACAGAATGATACCTACAGGAAAGTTTTTCATTCCAAGGAATCCAATTTTTTTTTATGGATATTGTTTCTCTTATGTAGGAATGAGATGTAGGACTTTTAATAGAAATGTAGGAATGAGATTCAATAAACCTTGAATGTCTATGTATCAAAATTCCTTCTCCCCTCTATTAAATTACCTCGAATGCCACATATAAAATAATTTTGGATACAAGGAAAGTGAATGCATAAGCAATATGCTTCCTATCTATAAGCAAGACAAACAAGAAGATTTTACCAAGGTTTGGAGAAAGAAAGAAAAAAAAAAAAAAAAATTGGACTAGCTCTATATGCCAAAAATAAAGAAAATGAATGGTATATTGACAGTGGATTATCTAAGCACATGCCAAGAGACAAGAGTAAGCTTGCATTCATAACTGAAGGAAAAGGTGGTAATGTTACTTTTGGAAACAATGCTCCAGCTAGAATTAGAAGAAAATAAACTATTGTACTAGATGAAGATAAGAAGGGAAAGACAAAAGAACAAAATGTGTTGTATGTATATGGTCTAAAACATAACTTGTTGAGTCTAAGTCAAATGTGTGACCAAGGGAAATTTTTTCTCTTTCATTCAAAAGGTTTTAAAGTAATGGATGTGAATACATGAAATATTATTGTTAAGGAAGTCAAAACTTCAGGAAATGTTTATGTTCTAGAAGAAGGAAAAGAAAAATGTTGCATTGGTAAAACTGATGAGAGTTGGATTTGACACAAAATACTAGGTCATCGTAGTTTTAATCATCTTGTTATGCTAGGAATAAAATACGTTGTGATAGATATGCCCAAAATTTCCAAACCTGAGAATATAGTCTGTAAGTCATGTCAGTTTGGAAAGCAATCGAGAGTTCAATTCAAGGCAAGAGAACACTCCACCACTCAACCTCTTGAGTTGATTCATACATATCTTTGTGGCCCCACTATTACAAAATCACCTCGAGGTGAAATATATATCATATTGTTGATTGATGACTATACAAGAATTACTTGGTTTGGATTTTTGAAGCATAAATTTGAGGCTTTTGAAAAATTCAAAATCTTTAAATCACAGGTTGAAAATGAAATGAATTTAAAAATAAAGTGCCTAAGATCAAATAGAGAAGGAGAATTCACATCTGATGAATTCAATAGTTATTTGTGAAAATCACGGGATCAAGATATATTTTTCTATTACCAAAATTCCTTAACAGAATGGAGTAGTAGAAGGGACAAACATAACATTTCAAGAAATTTCTAGGTCCATGCTTGATGAATCAAAAGTTCCTAAAACATTTTGGAGAGAATTTGTTCAAAATGATGTTAACATTCTCAATAAAGAGAACATAAGAGTAAATAGTGATAAAACCCCTTATGAGCTATGGCATGGCATACCAGCATCAATAAAACACTTCAAAGTTTTTGGAAACAAATGCTACATTAAAAGTAATGGAGATAACTTAGGTAAGTTTGATTCTAGATCTCATGAAGGTATCTTTTTAGGATACTCCTCCAGAAGTAGAGCATACAAGTGCTAAAACAAAAGAATCTACAAAATAGTTGAAAGTATAGATGTAAAGGTATATGAGCGACTACTTCATCCAAAGAGACACCAACACCATGATAATTCCTACGATGAACCAATCAGAAATGAACCACAAGGAGATGGAATGCATGAGTATCTGGAACAAAAGGATTCTGAGGAAGACGAGATAATGGAGACATCACAACCAAATACCGCATCAAGATATGTTCCAAAACATCATCCAAAAAGTCAGATTCTTGGAAACAAGGAAGCAAGTGTACAAACTAGAAGAAAAATCATAGATACATTTGGTTCTCCAAATTTTGCACTGCTATCCATGATTGAACCACAAAATTTTATGCAATCAAGTCAGGATGACCATTGGTTCAATGCCACGAATGAAGAAATATACCAAATAGAGAAAAATAAGACATGAGATCTTGTCTCAAGACCATGTAAAAACAATGTAATTGGCACTAAATGGGTATACATAAATAAGTTAAATGGAGTTGGACATATAGTCAGAAACAAGGCTAGATTAGTATGCAAATGGTTTGCTCATGTCGAAGGAGTGGAATCTAAAGAAAATGTTTCCCCTATTGCAATAATTGAAGATATCATGATATTTTTGGCTTTTGCATGCTACAAAAAATTGAAAGTCTACCAGATGGATGTCAAATCAACATTTCTTAATGGTGAACTTGAGGAAGAATTTTATGTGGACAAACCAGAAGGTTTTATGCTAACTAACAAAAAGGATTATGTATGTCAATTAAATAAAGACTAGTACAGGATAAAATAGGCTACAAGATATTGGTATTATAGACTTGACATGTGTCTGCATCAGTAAGGTTTTAAAAAGGGAACAATTGATAACAACTTATACATCAAGATTGAAGGTAATGACATGTTAGTTATTATAGTATATTTTGATGATATTATTTTTGGTAGTAACATTGAACTAATGAGTATCAAGTTTGTAAATACAATGCAACAAGATTTTGAGATGTTCATGTTAGGATAATTCTCCTTCTTTCTTGGTATACAGATTTATCAATCAGAAAGAAGAATTTTCATTTCTCAAAGTAAATATCTCAAGGAAATCTTGAAGAAGTTTTTCATGGAAAATTGCGCAGCAATGAGCACGCCTATGATTACCAGTTGAAAACTTAGCAAAGGTGATGATGCTCTAGAAATAGATCAAACCATGTACAAGTCTATGATAGGCATCTTAATTTATTTGATAGCTTCAAGGCCTGACATCAGACAAGAAGTTGGTTTGGTAGGAATATTTCAAGAAAATCCTAAGGAAACTCATGTTTTTGTTGTCAAAACATTATTTAGATACTTGCAGAGTATTATTGATTATGGATTGTGGTATCCAAAGGACACAAACCGTGTTCTCAAAGATTATACTGATGTAAACTGGGCAGGAAGTATTGATGATAGAAAACGCACCAGTGGAAACAAAGTTTTCATTGGAAGTTGTTTAGTGTCCCGGCTCAAGAAGAAACAAACTTCCATTCCTCTCTCTATAGCTAAAGATGAATATATACTTGGATCATCTTGATGTACTCAAGTGTTTTAGGTTAAACACAATCTCAAGGATATTCAAGTTCCTTGTGAATAACCTATATCCATCATGTGTGACAATACCAATGCTATTAATCTCTCTAGAAAACCTATTCAACACTCTAAGAATAATCATATACCAATTAAATATCATTTTCTCCACAAATAGGTTCAGGATCAAGTGGTCAAATTAGACTATGTTCCCTCCAAAGACGAGATTGAACATATTTTTACCAAGTCATTACCTAGAGAACCCTTTGAGTATCTCAGACATAAGTTAGGGGTGATTTCATCTTCCTTTCTTCAGTGAAGAACACAATTCAATAATTCGAAAAGTTCCCCACTCGTTGTTGTATCAAGGATAAGTTTGTTGTTGTGGATATGCATGTAGTTGAATGTTGCAATGGTTATCGATGGTATCCAAAGACTCTCTTTATCATTGTTCTCAAAGGGCGAGAATAACAAAATCCTCATGTTGATACACATTGAAAGGGGGAGAAACTTGCGGCGAATTTGAAAGGGGGAGCAACTTGCAGTTGCACACATTGAAAGGGAGTAGCTCAACATAAATGCCACTGCATGGTCAATCACCTTTTAGAAAAGAGATGAAAGCTCTTTTGGTTGACACCAATGAAAAAGTGGGAGTTTGTTGCACATATATTGTCATTGATGTCAAAGTGGTCATGGACACGGTCATTTATAGCGCAATAAAAAATAAAATAAGTGCGAGGAAGGATCGAAGAATGAAAGGATCAATGGCACAAAATAGGATCAATGGAACAAAAACTATGGCATAAAGTGTAGTGCACAGACACGGGAAGTATTGAAAAGATGAAAAAATAAGTGTCCAGAAGGACCGAAGGAAGAAAGGATCAATGGCACAGAGAAGGGTCAATGGCACAGAAGAAAATATCCAGGGTTATTTGAACCAGTGCGACAAATGATGCAATGGAGTGTGCCAAGATGAAACTAGTACGACGAAATAGACTACGACAGATTGTGTGGAAGATTGAACAGAAAAAACTGTGCAGGGAATTGTGAGCTAGTGCGACAAATGGCATAATAGAGTGTGACGAAACAAACCCTGTGTGAGAAGCGACAGAGTGGAATGTGACAGAATCAACAGAGCGACTAGGTGAGCACACTACAAGGTAAGTGCGACATGATGAAGACTTGTAACTTGACCTTTGGGCTCTTATTCTATCTGCATAGTAGATGCTCTATAGACCAAAACATGAGTTGTTGTGTCAGTCATATGAAAATTCTCTGATAATACTAATTTATGTTGTTGGATATGCTCTGGAGCTCATTCAGAGTAAGTTTTGGTCCATTTGATTTAGTCAAAGAATGTCCAGTTGTACCTGGAACTTGATTTGGTCAAGATTTGTCCAAAATATAACCATCATGCGTCCACATACTTTATTTAGATAGAAGTGTAACTAATAGAACTATGACCTAGTCAAAAAATGTCCACAATGGAACTGGTGTGCGTCCACTACATGAAAGGGAATTCAGGTAAAAACATTATAAATAAGGATGCACTCTGTTTGAGTTGGTGTGCGGATGAAAAGAGAAGAAACAAAATTGGTAATTTTTCAATGAAACTGAACCAGAGGAAAAGTCGAGTGCTGTAAAAATATTTCTTAAACTAATTTCAGGGTGGTAGGGTGGTGCTAGGATAAGTTGAATCTCACTGAGGATTGGTGTCCTCATTATTTGTGACAGATGGGTGTCTGATAGGATTGGTGTCCTCATTATCTATGAAAGGTTGATTCATCAAAGGATTGGTGTCCTCATTATTTGCGAAAAGTTGGTGCCTGAGAGGATCGATGTACTGATTTACGACAATTTGGTGCCTATCAAGATGAATAATTTTAAATTGTAAGTTGGTGCTTGCAGAAGAACATACAAAAAGATGTTTTGTGGTTTTCTCCTTCATTGGGTTTCCAAGTAAAATTTATGGTGTAATGTGCTTTTTGGGTTTTTTGTTTTGTTTTGTGCATGTACTATTGGTTAAGTAATCACTTCTAAACAAATTTAAATTGTTGCAAAGGAAAGAAAATTGATAACTATGATCCAATACTGATTGAACCCCCCCCCACCTTTTCAATATTGTTATAAGTTATAACAAAGATCATACACATTTCTCTATTTTCATTCACTGTGGCTAAGCATTTTCACCATTTGGCATCTTGGTTTCCATTTGCGGGGACAAATGTTTCTTGAGTAGGGCGATTTTGGATTTGGAATCATTTTTGGGACTTCTGGATAGCATCTTCTTAAGTCTAGAACTAAGTTTATCCAAGTTGAGGTTGTCATTTACTTGTTGGGCAAGTGTATCCTTGATGGGGGAGAAATACCATGTTACAGGGCCAATTTATATGGATGAAGGGCACCATCTTGGACGTTGGGCTGATTTCCTTGTGGGAAGACCGATATTGTTAGAAGAGGAACTCATTTCTCCACTATGTGAGATGATTTACCTTGCAACGGAATTGTGTCATCTGAGGGAGGTTATTTGCTGACTATTTTAGACATAACTTCCCATGGGAATGTTGTTCTTATCACTATTATCACTCAGTTGTTCTATTTTCCACTCTATTTTTGCATTCCACTACATATTCAACCATGTTCTTGTGAAGGAAGGTCGCTACACCATATCTGCACCTACATCCCCATTATCCCAATGTTTGTAAAGGAATCATACTAAAAACAAATAACCCAGGTTCCTCATTTTGTTTGTTGGGTTATCCAATGCATTTATGTTGTCACATCTATTTAGTGCAATAAATATTTTCAACCGTATTATTGATGTTTATTTGTAGTTTATCAGTGGAGGTTTTATATGCTTGTTGTTACATACCTTTTCTATGTTAAAAGGAGTTTTTGGCACATTCAAACCATAGAAAACCCACCCATAACACTTCATAAAACAATTAAAATATCACAAAAACAAATTGGGAGTTTTAGCACTGAAAGAACACCTACAACCTAAGTGTTTGACGAAATTCAACACTCAAGAAACACTTATATATGATTATGGGAGTGAGAATTTTGTAACAACTGTACCTAGGACATTACATGTCTTCAAATAATAAGATCCAACTACTCAAATATCTTCAAATAATAAGATCCAATGAATCATAAAAGATGAAAATGACACTACATTTTGTACTCGCGTGACACGGGGTCGATCCCCGTCGGCTACCACTATAACCCCAGGTGCAACCACCCAGCCCGCAAGAATGGCACACGAGTAAATCCGGGTGAAAATCGAACATGAGACTTCATTTTACAAATTTCCTTCCATTTACACGGCACTTGCCAATCCGTCTACACCCGTGCAGGTAAATGACACTACATTTTTAAAAGTGATAAAACCTTGAATTAAAATGAATCTAAGTTAATTGAAAGACCAAAACAATTGTAACTTTCTTTTTTTTAACCTTTTTAAATACTTATTAAATTCAAAACTAAGATAAATATAAATGATGGTTACACAAGTAAATAAGAACAAAATAAGGTCGGTTCAAATCCAAAGAGATATTTGTCTAAAAGTTCACCTTTTTATGGGGATATTTGTCCCATTATTATATCTCCAAATTTGAGTGGTTAATTAAAAATGTGATTTCGTTTAGATTTATGTCAAAACCTTACAAAATAAGGTCACAGGTTCAAATCCAAAGAGATATTTGTCTAAAAGTTCACCTTTTTATGGAGATATTTGTCCCATTATTATATCTCCAAATTTGAGTGGTTAATTAAAAATGTGATTTCGTTTAGATTTATGTCTTCCTATAAAACTTAGAAAAGTTACCATAATATATATATAACACTCACAAAAACTTAGAAAAATTACAATAATATATATAACACTCACAAAAACTTAGAAAAGTTAAACAATACCTTTCAATAACAATAATATATATAAAATAATAATATATATAAAATAAGAAGAAAACCTTTAAGGCTTCTTACTGATTTGATAGTTTTTGGGTCTCCTGTAACTGATTTTTTTAGGAATGATACCATTCAATAACAATAATATATATAAAATAATAATATATATATATAAGAAGAAGAAAACCTTTCAAGGCTTCTTACTGATTTGATAGTTTTTGGGTCTCCTGTAACTCCATTTTTTTTAGGAATGGGCTAACTATGGACAGGTTTTCACTACTTGCTTTTAAATTTCAAACCAATCCATAACTCTGACCATGAACATCCTGAATTCAGGAGAAAAGATTGCTCCCTAATTATCCTACCATTCTTTTTTTTACTGTTTGGATTTATATACAACCAACATTTATTAAATGGCCAAAACAATCAATATACAAGAAAAAATAGAATATTTAAAGAACACTAACTTTTAGACGAGGAAATAATGAGTCACATGTATTCGTACACTTATAATGTTGTTTCATAAATCCAAAGATATTTTTCGCATCCGATTTAAGAATGTCCTTTGTTACCGAAAAGTCATACTGACATGACCAAAGAGTCGTACCTACACGCGATGGAGGAATTGGAAGGCAAACCTGAATCCCGAAACCTGGAAAAGATTTCACATGGCGTTGAGGTTTCTTCATTTAATCGCAGTGAGGTGAGGTGTTTGCATACCATCCAAGTTAACCTTCTGAAAGATACATATACCCACCAACGCCCACATTAACCCTAATACTCGCAGATGTTTGAGCGGCCATTCTCGTCAACTCTGTCCACAGTTTAACTACCACCGATAAGTACTCCCATCGACTTGTTCTACCTTATTAGCACACAGATTCCACCTGCTTCCATGGTTTTATGTTCTGCAACCTATTATTGCTTCGCTCCATCCATTTTTTGTTTCTGACAACTGTTAAAAGATGGGAAGAGCGCCTTGCTGCCCCAGCGGTGACGGGAACAAAGGAGCTTGGACCAAAGAAGAAGATGCCAGACTCGTCCAACATATTCAGGCGCATGGAGAGGGTTGCTGGCGCACTCTCCCCAAGGCCGCAGGTTTAACATATACATATACCTACCTACAGTTATTTATATTCTGTTGTTTTGCATCATATGCACAGTTTCCTTCAATCTCTTTTATAATTCTAACAATGTTGCTGCTGGTTCGATGCTAAGGAAGTGGGTTTGATGTTATAATCACCAGGTCTGCTTCGGTGTGGTAAGAGTTGCAGGCTGAGATGGATAAATTATCTTCGCCCTGATCTGAAACGAGGGTATTTTTCTGAAGACGAAGACGATCTTATACTCAAACTGCACGCCCTCCTTGGAAATAAGTACGTTTGAAGATTATAGTCTTCCTTGTTTAGGCCGTTTCGGCTAATTTTCATTGTTAAGACATTGGAATTCAAGTTAATCATTGCTTGATTTTGTATTTCTATTTCACTTTCAGGTGGTCTCTGATAACTGGCCATCATTGATTCATTTTGTATTTCTATTCCACTTTCAGGTGGTCTTTGATAGCTGGCCGTTTGCCAGGACGAACAGATGACGAGATAAAGAACTACTGGAACTCGCATCTCAAGAGAAATATGATAATGGGGCTCGATCCCCTGGCCCATCGTCCTTTTCAAAAGAATTATCGCCATCATCGTTCGGCTCCAGGGAATGTTAAAGAGCCTGAAACAGTACGTTCGCACGAGATTGTCCAAGATTTATTTCATTGCACGTCTGAACTAAGCGTCAAATCCGAGCAAGTTTCAGATGCGGCAAGCAAACTAGCGCGGGATGAGCATCCCCACCTCAATCTCAATCTGGAGCTGTCAATAACTCGCCCCTCAATCCAGGCAGCTGGGAAGGAGGACGTTGTTAATTAGGGTTGAGATGAGATAAATGTCCCTTTTGCATTCACGAAAACCCTACGAGGCAATACCAGACTCACGAAACCTTTTGCAATATGTGAGCTGATCTTGTTTTCAAGATTAAGCCTATTTATGGAACGTAAAGTCTCAATTTCAATTGTTATATTTTCTGATCCTTTACATTTATTGCTCATCTAGAGCTTTTGGTGAAAGAATAACTTAAAGTAGTGTGCATCACAGACTCCAGGCTTCTTTGGTCGAATAGCAGCGTAGAGATTTTCTTTTATAGAATCTATTCACGAAGGCATGTTTGCATATATTATACGTTTAATTTGTTATTAGTTTAAGGGTGTCATATCTAAAATATTTTCAATTCTTCTCGACCACAACGGTGCCAAGATTGGCGGATCAATTATTTTTTATACGAATGCATCACATTAGAGAGATGGGATAACTTGTGGGTTGTATTGTAGTAATTGTCCACTTCTCTTGAAAGAATGAATGGGGGAAATTGAGGTGTGCTCGATCCACCATTAAGGATTCATATCTAAATTTTCATATTGATCATTTTAATAAAATAGAAAATAATATTTTTATTTATGTTAATAAAAGTATATATAAATATTTTTTGTTTAGATAATATTTTTAATAAATTAATATATATTATTGGTTGGTATATTGAAAGAGTTATATAAGTTACTTAAATTTTGATATTAATTTGAGTGCTTCTTTCCTATTATATATAACAAGTACTATCATATGGATTTTATTTTTAATTTCTTCTTATTTGCAAAGTATATGTGTTTCTTTTTTACTTTCACTCTCACATGCATTTTATTTTCAATTTCTCCTTATTTGCAAAGTATATGTGTTTCTTTTTTACTTTCACTCTCACATGAAATGTTTGTCAAAAGGTTGAAAAAGTTTTGAGAAAGATTAAAGAACAAACAATGCAATAGATCAATGTGTTGAGAGGGGGACATGTCCCATCTTCATTGTAACAATCCTGGTTAAATAGTTGCATAGGGTTTATTAAGTATACTTAATTAGATAATTAACTGTCCTAATATGGTTTTAATTAAACAATGATTAGTTATTAATAATATTATTTATTTATTTATTAATTGTTTATCAATGTTGATTGATTAATTAATTAACTTATTAAAGGTTAGGGTAATGAATTAAGAGCTTAATAAATTTTAAATTATTTTATAAGACTTTAAGTATGCAGGGGAAAGAAGCATTAAGTGGAAAGATAAGGTAATAAATGAATCAGATAATGTAATAAAGAAAATGATAAGGTAATTAATGGAGGATAGGAGAATCATTGAAGGGGGGGAGATATGATGGGGAAGAGTCCGACGGGAGAGGATTATGAAAATTTGGGGAAAGGAGCATTATTAGAGGAGGTCTGTATTTTTGTGGCATATTTTCTGGTTTTTGGAGTTGGGTTCTGGAGTTTTGGTGAATCATTGCGGGAAGCACCGGGTTGTTGGGGGGTTTGGGCTTGGGGGATAGGATTCCTTACGATATCCTGGAGCTAGGGAGATGGATAGGCTGCTCCTAGCTGGCATGGAGGGAAACTCGGTTTTGGGCATAGTTTCATCTTGGACACAGTTTGAGCTTGGGCTTGGACAAACAGAGTTGGGAAACAAATCACTTGACATGTATTTTTCTTCATTGTTATGGCATGTTCATGACCATATGATGTTTCAATCTGTTATTTATGTTGTGTATCTTATTCAATATATCATTTATGTCATGTTGCCCAAAGGGAATTTTGCTGAGTCATAAACTGTAAACTGTTATTTTACTCATGATATTCTGGTGAACAAATTATAATAGAAATGTTATATTTAATTATTTAACAAATTCTAGGATATGTCAAATAGACCTTACACATGGTATCAGAGCTTCAGTTTTAAGCACTGGAGCCTTAAGGACCTACCTACCCGCCTACCCAACTTAGGAATGAAACTGTACCCACGTAGAGATTTAAACCAACCCTGCAACCCTTTAATTAGATGAAAATCCAAGTTCCAAGTTCCAACTCCAGCTCCACCTAACCTGCAAGGAAAGCACACAATTTTTTTTAACACAGATATAAATATAAATAAAATATACATACTGAATTTTTTTAACACAGATATAAACATAAATATTAAATAATGAGCATAAATAACCCAGAAAATCCTGAAATAACCCTAGAAAAAAATCAGTAGTAGTAAGGATCCGTGCAAATAGACCTTATATTCAACATGGGGTTCCCTTCAATGAAAGGTTTCAATTAGGCCTCTCATTGTTTAGAATAGGGAACCTATCTAGATTTTGTCTTGAAAACCATTACTGATTTTATGATTTTAAAGAATAAGTTCTAAGTCCTAAATTCAATAGAATTAACAACAAATTCTTGTATTAATCTAACACCTAGCTAGGATTTGAGAATGAGAAATGAACATGAAATGAACATTCATTCCAGCCATTACAATATAAAATAGTTTTCTATGGAATAGTGGTCAAAGCTTAGTGAAATCAGTAGTCATCTAATCAAGTTAGACTCATATTAATAACTAATAACCATTTCATATTCACCACTAGTAACTAATTGGATCACAATAGAGAAACAATCACCATTTACATGAGAATAATCTACAATAGTCATTTAACTATAAACAAGAAAAGAGGTAGTTCCATACAGTAATTGCTTTCTTCATTAATTTTTTATAGAATAGTCTAAGAAGGCCCAAAGGAAACATTTCCATTTTCTATCAATTTTATCTTACTTATACAAAAGAAGAAGAAAGAAACCATCATTTTGGCCCCTCTCATTGGTTATCTATTTCCCTTTCTTGGTCGTCATTAGGTTTTCCCATTAATTTGTATTTTTGCTACCACATGGAGGTTTGATTCATTTGTCAAGTCTATCCTTTGATAGTTTGATTACCTTCTTGGATATTTAGTTTCTATATTTAGGTATATCCTTATGTGCCACCTTGGGTTCATTTCCTTTCTTAAGTGTCGAAACTTTTTGTATTCCCATGCCACCTGGTGTTTTCAATTTCCTTTATTACTTTGAACTTCATTTTCTTTAACTATTCAATTCTCTTTCTTGGTTGTTCTATTCCATTCATAATCATTGTAAGTGTTTTACATGTTAACATACAAAACATAGAACACATGTGTTAAGTACTAACATTAGATCTAATCTCATCGAACAAATACCTTTTGGTATTTTGAATTAAAATAGGTTATAAAAAGTTTCTTCCCATTTTGTTAAGTTCAAGAGAAAGGGTTAAAATCATATATTTGAAGAGGGAGGCCCCAATTTAAGAAATTAGGGTTGATTGCAAAATTTAGTTGATCAAAGTGAAAGTAGAAGTCCAAATATATTCTTAGAAGGAGGCTCTATTTTGAGAAATTATGGCCAATTGAAAAAATCAGTGGAAGGGCCATGAGAAGAGGTTAAGAGAGGTCCCAATTTAATAATAAATACCAATAATTAGGCTTATAAACTGTTTTGGTATGACTTATCCAAGTTTGAATAATCATAATGCTTATAAAATCATTTAGGTAATAGTCATAATCATAGGATATCACTTTAGATGGGGTCGAATGTTTTGAGTAAACTCCTTGTTTAACTTCCCAGTAGTGTTGCTCCACTACGTACAAACATCCATAGCCTCGATTCAACATCATAGACCTTGCTCTAGTTCAAGTGAATGTCCATATACCTTATGGAGATATCTACATTCCCCCACACATGATTAAATTTCCTTTCCTAATCATTTTATCAAATTAAAAGTAATTTTTTTAGAAATATTGGATGGGGGAAATGATAGGTCTTTACAACCAGGTGGAAATGATGTTTTTCTTTAGAAAATGATTAGCCATGTCTAAATAATAAGAATACACCTCAAAATATATTTAACCATGGAGGTATGATTGAAAACCTTTCACATTATGTGCTCCTTTAAAGTGAATGGATGGTATCTTCAAGTTGGTTAAATAACCACTTTATTTATTTTTCAAGATTTCTCTAGGACTCAGTTATTTAGGGAAGGCCCAATTCCACCACTTTTTTAACTTCTTCAAGTAGCATGGGCCATTTATTCATAACATCTATTTTTATGATATGACTAAGAAGAAAAATGAAATATTACAAATATTAACAAGTGTGGTCGCCTTTTACAAGGACCTGCACTTAACCTATCAAGGAATTGCAAATAGTTTAGTAAGTGAATAATCCATGCTAGGTTAAAATTGTTTCTAGAAAGGAAAGACGTGCAAGTTGAAACTTCAAAGTAAATGCAAATTACTAAAATAAAGCTCAGAATGTAACTTTAATAAGAAAGAGAAGATGGTGCATAATTCTAAGGATTGAATCTACATGCTTGGGTCATCTCATGAGGATTTCAAATTTCTAAGCCTCTCCTTCTGTTACGTCCCCAACTAACAACAGGTTGGAAAACGTCACTTCCTGGACGTCTCTCCTCGCTCTGATACCTTTTAGTAGCAACCGCGACCACCCAGGTTGGGCCATGCTACTTCAAATAATGCTCTTATACCATATATATTTATATACATATCTATCTAATGAAAATTAACAGCTATAACATTTTGTTCATGCCACTATTCATGAAGAAATAAAAACATTAAAACATACACGCATTATACACAAACAATTCTAACAACATTATAACTTGATTCCAAGATACACATCATACATAGAACATATATTGGGTACTTATCTTTAAATAGATGACTACTAATTGTGTGCAGACCTCCCACGAACCTCCTAGCCTTACACCACACTACTCTTCATGCTCAGTAGTGGGTCACCCCCGAGCAGGGACTAAACTCCACCAGGAAAGGGATTCCTAGGCTTGGCAAGGACAACAGGAAGGTCACACAGATCAACCGAAAGGATTTTCTCCCAGGAGCATGCTCACACTAACAACTTACAACCTCTCATTCCACACATGCCTTTCCCACCCCAGGAAGTGTGCCCCTTCTTTGTTCAACAATCCTTTGGCTTCCCCACTTCCCTTCCATGGCTTAAAAAATAGGCCAGATAGGAATTCTTAGAGAAATATAGTTGTCGTTGGGCTCCCTCTGGGAAAATTTCTTTCCCAACAACTTCTCTCACATGGAGAGAGTTTCTTACAGGCTTGACAACATGCTTCTTCAATCCACGGGCCTGACAACCCGCCTCTTCAAACCCACAGGCCTGACAACCTGCTTCTTCAGTCCAGCTCCTAAGTCAATTCAAGTAAGGGTGATGGAAAAAACAAAGCTTGGTATAGAACAGATGAAGGAAGCAAGCCATGCTTAGTCAAGAAACTTTTTTGGTAGCAACAATAACCCGTTAAGGCACGGTACAGGCTAAGGAAAGGTACAACTACGTTGTACTTCACAAGAAAAGTATGGGGTAGCTCCAAATGTATTCATATTCCAGGGGTGCGTAAATGATGCAGTGGTCGACGATGAAGGCAATGGCTCAATGTGGGAATCTGTGGGGAGTATGACAGACTTGCCAAAATGGAGACGGTCATGAGAATGGAGAGAGAACCCCCAATGAGATGGATTTCCCAGCTATAAACTGCATGCGCTTAGGTTGACACATGTCTTTGTGAAGATGCATGAGCTGAACTTAACACTTGTTCCCTTTCCCTAGAAACTTAGGACAACACAGATTATGTCAACCTTAGCTTTTTGGAAATAATAATATAATATTATCCCTTTAGAGGTAAGCCCTCTTGCTTAACCCCTATTTCTAGATAGTTATCCCCTTCTCTTACCCTACCTAGTGGAGATTAGTCCCCCGTAACTCTTTCTTTGTGGTCGTTCTACACACAATGGTGTATTTTTTATTAATGATGAGTGCATTTACATATACAAAATCAGGCTCATTGGCCTTAACATCTGGTCTCTTGGGCCTAATAAACACATAATTCTTCTAGCTTATAAACAATTGGCTCACCAGCCTATAAACACAATTACAATTCAACAGGGGATCGACCTTAGGGTGTTACAATACCCTCCCATTTCTTTTTCACTGTCCTCAGTGCAACTTATTTACACCACAACAACAATATTTCAAAAATCTTCAAAAAGATGTGGGTACTTTTCTCGCATAGCATCTTCATGCTCTCCTGTTGCGTCCAAAGGACCATACCAAGTCCACTAGACTTTTACAAGCCCTATGGATTGATTCTGGAGTTGCTTTCTTTTCCGGTCCAGTATGCGCACCAGATGCACCCGAAAAGAGCTTTCTTTCTCCACCTGAATCACATTCCAATCAATAATATGATTAGCATCAGGTATATATTTCTTAAGCAATGGCATATGAAATACATTATGTATAAGCATAGATGCAGGCAATGCAATCATATAAGCTATTGGACCAGTCCTCTCTAGGATTTCAAACAACCCACAATATTTGGTTGCCAACTTGGAACAATTTCCTAGCTTTAGGGAAATTATGTTGGCCTTCACTTTCAAGAATACATGATCCCCTACTTTAAATTCCTTGTGAGTTCTATTCTTATCAACATTTCTTTTCTGTCTGTCTTGGGCAACCTTCAAATTCTGTTTAATCTTCATCATTTTCTCTTCCATTTCCTTGAGCAACTATGGCCCAACCACTACCCTATCAGCTAGGTTGTCCCAACTTACTGGAGTGTTTCACTTTCTACCATAAAGTGTTTTAAAAAAGTTCATCTTCAATGATTCTTGATACCCATTGTTGTAGGCAAATTCTACCAAGTATAGATAATCTTCACATTTAGATGGTTTGTCCATCACATACATCCTTAGCATATCCTCTATCACTTGGTTCACCTTTTCTGTTTTCCCATCTGACTCACGATGATATGTTGTGTTGAAGTTCATATTTGTTCTGAGCCATTTGAATAACCCCTTCCAAAACTTTGAGGTAAACTTTGGGTCTCTGTCAAACGCAATTGTCTTGGATATGCCATGCAAGCGTGCCACTTCCGTCATATAAATATCAACAACATTGGTTTCCTTGTGAGTAGTATTCAATGGGATAACATGGGCATCTTTAGTAAGCTTGTCCACCACCACCATGATTGCATCATGTTGCTTGCTTGTTCTGGGGAATCATGTGATGAAATCCATTGTTACAACTTCCCATTTCCACTCAGGAATGGGCAATGGTTGTAGCAAACCAAATGGGTGTCTATGCTCATCCTTTACCTTTTGAAACTCCAATAATTTGGCAATAAAATAAACAATATCCCTCTTCATGCATGGCCAATAATATTGGCTCTTGACCGTTGAAACTGTTTTTTGATATCCTGGGTATCCTACATACGGTACATTGTGAAATTATTTTAAAATTGAACTCCTCAATTAAGGAGAATTGGGTACATAAACTGTGTTTCTGTACAAGAGAATTCCATCAATTCCCAATTCATAATCCTCAAATTTCTGCTACGTTTTACCTTGCTATAATTTTGTTACCAATTCCATGTACTGCAAATCTGATTTTGTAGCCTCCACAATTATTTCTTTCAAATATGATTGGTACATGTTAATGGTTGTAGCATGAAACTCATGCACTCTTCTGTTGAGCGCATCAACCACTTTGTTCTCTTTCCCCTTGATATGCTTTATATCAAAGTCATATTCACATAGGAATTCTAACCATATTCTTTTCCTAGCATTCTTTCCCTCGGTACACTTCTTCTATAACACACCCACAATGGGGCATACAAATTTTTGCTTTTCTTAAAGGACAAATTCTCTATTCATGGTTTCTAATTTGGAAATTCGGGGAACCAGTCGTACCTCCTGGTCAAGGATCTTTGATTTTGAAGCCAAACGACTCTCTGAGACCCTGATGGTATCGCTCTGTAATTAAACACAAACCCTTTCAATTTCAGGTGCAGGTCTAATGGTAGGCGCGACCTTCCCTTTGCGCTTGGAGAATATCTGAGTTTGGGCGCTAGCCCATTTTATGATAATCCCCTTCTTGAGGTGACCTTGGGTGATAACCTCATGCAAACACACAATTGCAGGCACGGCCAAAGGTGGTTTGAAACCAAACTACCTTTCGACCCACTATTCTCCTCGAGCCTCCACATGTCCTTTATTCAAAACCATGGTTTGGATTGCAGACCGCCCTCACTTTTTAAAATTCACACATATTTGATCCCCAAAATTCTATGGGACCATCGATCTCATCAATCTTGACGATGCTTCTGAACTGATGGCTCAGATTCATCCTTTCCGAATCTACATATCAGATCTGGCCTCTTTTAAATCAACGGCTGTGATTTGTTTTAGAATTTCGGACTTCAGAATTCTCAAGTATCAATCTTTCCTTTCTTCCATATGTCAATCTTCTGGAGTCTAAAATTTGCGTACACCTGTCCTTCTCAGTCAACGACTTTGCCTCTCCTTCGGGGGTTTGACCTTTCAACTATATCAACGGTCTTGCAACCCTTTTCTCGATCAACGGTCAAGATTTCCTTCGGGTCTCCAGACTTCTGAGATCTCAAATCTCAAACTTCACTTCCCCTCGAAGTAAACGGATTCCTTCTGCATGTCCAATTGAATCGGATTTTTGAGGCTTACTTTGGGCCTTTACCCGAAATCTACAGATTTATGCCACCTGTCCTCTTGATTTGATGGCTATGAATTACTTCGAGGCTTTACCTGGAATATACAGATCTACACCTCGTCTCTTCTGGATCAAACGGTCCAGATTAACCTCAAACAATATGACACTTGATATTTACTTTGGACGATATGACGACCGATATCTACTTCGAATTATTAGACGATTGATATTTACTTGGGCTCTCCAGCGCTTCAGACTTCGGGAGTCTCAAATATCAACTGAAAACTATCGAACAGATTTCTCTGGAGTCCACAATCCGTCGCCACGTGTCTACACCGATCAATGATTTATATCCTCTCTCCACAAACACAAATATCCAGAGTGAATCCCTCTAGAGTGTCGGATCTTCTGACACCTGTCCTCCCAAAACAACGACCTTGGTCCTCTTCGAGACTTCAACACTTTTCAACCAAGACTAGATTAACGGTCCTTCGACCTCCTCCTCGATCAACAATCGAGATATCCTTCAGGACTTCGATGCTTTCACTATTTTCTTTCCTACAGAGTGTGTCATACCGAGAGTTCTATATTTGGTGCCACGCGTCCACTTTCAAATCAATGATTGTCATCTGCTTCGGGACTTCAGCCTTTGGTGATTTCAAATCTCATTTTCTCCACGCTCTGCTTCTCTTGGAGAATTTTATCCGGAGTCCACGATCTGAGGACATGTGTCCTCTCGCAGATCGACGACTCCCAACTACTTCAGCTACTCGGTGTTCGACGATTTCCAACTTTACTCCTTTGTTTTCACCTAGAGTACTTTCACCCAAAGTTCATGATCTTTTGCCACGTACCCTCTAGATGTGACAGTCTAGATTCTCTTCGATTCTTCAACTCTTCAGGCTTCGGGAGTTTCAAACTCCTATGCACTCATTTCTCCAGGAGTGCTTTCACCTGAACTTCATGGATTTTCTACCACGTGTCCCTATGCAACGGACGGTTGCGATCTGTCGAAACCTCCGAAGTAGTTTTCCCCGACGACTCTGATCTGTCGAGTTTGGGCGCTAGCCCCTTTTCTAATAAGCCCCTTATTGAAGTGAACTTGGGTGATAACCTCATGAAAATACACAATTGCAGGTGCAGCCAAAGTTGGCTTGAAACCAAACTACCTTTCAGCCCGCAATTCTCCTCGAGCCTCCATGTGTTCTTTCTTCAAAATCGTGGATTGGATTGCGTCCCGCCCTCAAATTTTTAAATCTCGCACATCTCCGATCCCCTCAATGCTACGAGACCTTCGATCTCATCGACCTTGAAAGTGCTTCTGAACTAATGTATTAGATTCATCCTTTTTGAATCTACAGATAAGATCTGACCTATTTTAAATCAACGGTTGTGATTTGTTTCGGAATTATGGACTTCAAAATTCTCAAGTCTCAAAATTTCCTTTCTTTCAGATGTCAATATTCTGGACTCGATGATTTGTGGAAACCTATCCTTCTCAGTCAGTGGCTCTGCCTCTACTTCGGGGGTTTGAACTTTCAACTAGATCAACGGTCCTACGGCCCTTTTCTCGATCAACGGTCGTGATTTCCTTCGGGTCTCCGGAGTTTTGATATTTCAAATCTCAAACTTCAATTCCCCTCGAAGTAAACAGATTCCTGCCACATGTCCACTTGAATCAGACAGTTGAGGCTTACTTCGAGCCTTTACCCAAAATTTAAATATTTATGCCACCTGTCCTCTTGAACTGATGGCTATGAATTACTTTGAGACTTTACCTAAAATCCACAGATCTATGCCACGTCTCTTTTGGATCAGACGGTCCATATTCACCTCAGATGATCTGACGCTTGATATTTACTTTGGACGATATGACGACTAATATATACTTCGGATGATCGGACGATTGAGATTTACTTCGGATCTCCAGACTTCAGGATTCTCAAATCTCAACGGAAAACTCTCGAACAAATTTCTTCAGAGTCCACAATCCGTCTTTGGGAGTTTTTCACATTCCTCAATTAGAAACCTTCAAAGTAGTTTTCCTCGATGACTCTGATCTATCAACATCAGCGAGGTTTATCATATGCTCACTCGACATCAAGCTCACGACCTTCTGTTCATCATCCACTGGAGATCTCCATGCATTCCCCTTAATGATTTCTATTATATATTTTCCCCAGGATGGTTCTTGACCCATCCTCTTCATTCTGTCAGAAGAGAACTCGGGTCAGCTTGGTCTCTCATACCCAGTGGTACTTCGGGCTGACATTCTGTAGTTAGACCATGCTCCCATTCATGGGAGTGGTTGAAAATTCAACCACTGGTCCTTTCTTTATTAACTGGTTTCTCTCCGTGGGACCCGAAGGAGATTTATTATTACCATCAAGGGAAATTTGGGGTTATTTGATATAATGAACCCTCTCTTATAGTTTTCACATTCTTTCCTCTAGTGATATCATGGCCAGTACTTTCAAGGCTTCACCCCCACAGTCAGTTATTGGAAACTCAAACAATAATGCATTTACACTGTCCACATGCCTTAGCATGGTAATCATATTTTATGATTAATTACAAGCTGGGGGAAATAGGTTGTTACAATTCCTTCCCCCTTAAAGGAACATATTCCTCGGTGTTCTTTCTCAGAAACACCTGTCATGCCTTTCTCATTAAGCCACTTCAGAAGTCTTGATATTTCTTTCTCGGTTAGGTCCTATTTCAGACCCCTAATATCTGTCACCTAATTTCAATAATTATTGGACAACAAGCATATTAATCATAGTCTCATGTGATAACACTGTATAAAATTTTCTAGGATTTTTTTTTTTTTCTAATCTTAGCACAATAATTATCTGTGCAGTTTGCGGATTTGTATCCACATGGTTGTTTTGTTATCCAGGCTCATTGGTTTTCCTGGTCATACCCATTGGGTTCATTATATCAATCAATATTTTACAAGAACTATCAAGGTTCCATCTTCCTTGCGGTCACTCACCCTCCAAGCCCAAGCTCAAACATCCCCTTCTCTACTATACAATCCCTCGGGTGATCCATCTTTCCTTTTCAAGGTTTTCTCGCAGAGGAATAAATACCCATCGTGTGGATTCTCTCAATCAATAGTTTACAAGAACTATTAAGGTATCCTCTTCCTTGCGGTCACTCACCCTCCAAGCCCAGGCTCAGGCATCCCCTTCTCTGCTATACAGTCCCTCGGGTGATCCATATTGCCTTGCCAAGGTTTTCTCACACGGGAAGAATTCCAGAGACTCTATCGAGTCTTACAGTTGAGGAATCCCTTATACTTTATCTGCTAAGGCATCCCTCCGTCTTGTGTTTCCTCAACACAACATATTCTAGGTGATCATGGCTTACCACGAGGTTCTTATGGCTTATCAATAGCCATTTTTCATGATTTTACATCTTGATAGCCTTCTGGCTCAGATAAAGTTAGGCACGAAGGTTACTCTCCTTCTCCCGATACCGTAATAGATAGGGACGAAGGTTAATCTCCTTCTCCTGGTACCATAATAGACAGGGACGAAGGTTGATCTCCTTCTCCTGGTACCGTAATAGATAGGGACGAAAGTTACTCTCCTTCTCCCGACTCAATCATAGATAGGGATGAAGGTTACTCTCCTTCTCCTGAGTCAATCTCTATTTCATGCGATCGGATTATACTCTTTCTCACAGTTCTCCCTCGAACCTGAGAACTCAGTCTCTTGGCTCTGGACTCTTCGTAGATCTTTTCCTTTCCCCTGTATCATAGGTATACAAAACTTCATGAGACATCTTCATAAACTTTAAATTCAAAACTTCCTTGTAAATATGTCACCTACAGATTTCCAATTCCACATTTTATCTCCATATTTGTTCCGCACAGGAACCAGATTCATAATTATGGGACTTTCCTTCCCATAGCGGTTTGTCTCAGCAAGAAATTGGTCTTCCTTATGAGATTACAACGCTGCCATATCCAAGACCTCTTGATTTCCTGCACTTTCAACTTCAATCATCCAAACAAATTGTTATCTTTCCATGCACATACCTTTTTATTGCACCTTTACAATGTCATCACAAACATTTCCAGAATTGTGCATACTAACAATCAAATTCACTTTCTCAAAAAGAAAATACCATTCCTTGCAGTTTGGTTCAATAGGAAATTGGTATTCCTTATGGGCTTGCAATACCACCATATCCAAGACCTGTTTCCTCCCTGCGATTCATTATTTACACAACCAAACAAACTATTAGTCTCTCATGAATCCATGTATATATATCTATATTCAAAACCATGCATACTAAAATTTCAACACATCTATATAAACATAAAAAGGGAATCCCATTCCTTGCCTATGCCTCATTTCAACATACCAATCCTTTCAAAACGTAATTCAACATTTCAAAGGATTTTAGAAAATGTGCCAATTATTCATGGCCACATTCATACCCAATGAACTCTTGCATTGTTTTTCAAGACCGTCACACTTTATCACTGATTCTTGGCCATGGGGTGTTGGAATTTAACCAACCTTTTCCTCATATGGTTTATTCATTTTATTTCATTCCTACAGTAGGACCATACTTCCTGCTATAGACTGATCACGATCCCAAATCAGTACACATGAACTCAAAAGTTTCACATGAATTCCTTTAAGCATTCCTTGATTGGTCAATGCATTCATGACATATCAGTTCATGAATTCTTCCAAGGGTTACAATTTTTTTTTACTACTAGAGGTTCATACCTCCATCATTCAGGTTCTCCTTCCTAAATCATACCTTACTTGGGTATCCAAGGCATACAACTGCCCTTTCAAAAGTTCATGCATAACACTAAGACAATAAAATATTTTAGAAGGGGTTCTTACCAAATCCCTTCATACCTTGTGCCACCTAGGCATGAATGTATTTATACCGGTTCTTGGTTGCTAGCACCCTCTTTCTGATTTTTACCTCATCGACAGTGCTTGATGGGGACTTTTACAGCCTTGTCAACAATCTTTCAACCGTAGCCTTCTCCTGGTCATCTTCTGCTTGAGGTTTCCCATCATTGGCATCTGTCTTCCTCAATAGCTCCAGTTCCTTTCTATACATAGCATGCATCATCATAGTCACAATTACATTAGTTGTAATATTAAACCAAATGCATGTATCATAACATTCAAATTCATAAAACATCTTCAAAATGTGCTAGCATATATTTATGCACTTCATCACATTATCCTCAAATGTTTCCACAAGTGGAACACAAACAGATTTTGATTGTATCTTCAACAATACAATCCTTATTACTATGGTGCCAATTTTTTTTTACTCTCATTAGAGTAACAACTTTCTCATTTCAGAGGAAACATAACACATAGCGAGAAAGGAGTTAGGGGATCTCCCCTTCCTCCAATTCTTTCTACACCGCCTGGGACTTCTCAACCCAACTGAGTTATCTCTAAAGGCCTCACTGCCTTTTCTTAACATGGCTTCAACCAAGCCTATTCAATCAAATATACCCATTTATTCATTCATTGGTCTTATATTCATTATGTGATGTTTTCAAAATGTAATCCAAGATTCTTATATATATATATATATAAGATTGTATCTCACTGCTTAATTCTCGGTAGTCATTAAGGTTGTCACTTTGTTTTCCTAACAGAGTCTTCACACAGTTCCTCCACATGGAACTCCTTTAGCATATAACTTCCTTATTGCATATCCATCACTATTTGTGATGGCCTCAACCTTCAGTTAGCTTCAAGAGTTTACCAAATATCCCATAAGGAATATAAACATGCATCTTGTCATGTACCCAAATTATGTATCCATACATATTATGGTTTTGTTAACTTACATCATACCTGTGCATCACTTGCATGTTTAGTATCATTCATACCTAACTGGTATTACTATCATGATTCATATTAGGAAGCTCCATAATGCATTAAACCCATGTACTCAGGCATAATTAAACACATATAAGTATTCATCATGCTAGCTTATTGCTTGCACTATTTTTCCATGTCATTCACACACATGGACATATCCGGCTTCTATATTCTTTTCCCAAGGATATTCCAATCATCCTTATGATCATGTATACACATTCACGTATAATTAGCTGCATCTCTTACACCTTTTTACATCATGCATTTGATTGAAAGTTTAATTTCATCATTAGTGTCTGTTAGTTTCAGATTTCAATCACTTACAGGACTAATCTCACAGTCTTATCTCGTATTGATGTTGCCTTTTCTCAAGGAAATAACCAACCAGTGTCACTTTTCTCTTTATGTAACAACATCTAGCAAGAAAACCTTATTTCCTCAGTGTCCATAAGGTTTTACCCATCTCACTTTTCTCTAGTCATGAGGAGTTATGATCCAGATTATTTTCGACACGAAATGAGAGCGGAGATATAATAAATAAATGCACAGAGATATCGCGGATATCCAATAATATAATAGAAATATATCAGAGATGAAAACATAAACACATAGATACAGTAATACATGATTTCTATTAATGAAAGAAATGTACAGAGACTGTAAAAATACAAAGTGAAAGACTCGCTAGAATTGTGGCAACTTATCTTTGAGAAGAGATGTGACAGCTACTCGAATTCGCAAGAAGATGATTACAATGAGGCTCTGAAGGCATTTTTTACAATAAGAAGGAATTCCAAAAACCCTATACATCCAAAAAACTAACCCTAGGATATGAAGCACCAAAAGTCATGTGGGCCCCATTTGGGTAAGTTAGTACATCAACTTCCCGAGGTCGTAACTTTTGCATACGATCTTCGTTTTAGGCATATGATAGCCCGCTGGAAAGGTATCATCGAGGATATTCATATTGAGGGATCAATAATTCCTTTGGCTATCATTTATAATATCGATCCCGAAAAACCTTCATTTGGGCCCTCAAAATGGCCCCGAAAGTTAAAATTGCTAAAAATAGTAAATTGCCAAAATTGCCAGAAAATTGTTTTGATCCAGTTGGAAAAGGTGGGTGGCTACTGATATCCACCTAGATCAATCCTCCCTCCTTAAGAAGAAATGGTATCCATTGCGTTGAGTTCCCAGGGGAGAGGAAAAAACATTTGCTGAATCTGAATCTTGGTGAGCTACTTGCCTTGTTGTAGACGTCGCGCTGCTTGGTTTGTGGAAGGCTATCACGAGCATGTGGCTGGAAGGGTTGGAATGTTTTAAAAAGTCTGGATAAATGAGATTGTTTTTTGCAAAAGGAATATTTACACTTTTCTACAATCTTGTCGACCTGCTTCTATTGGATAGAAGGTGCTTGGGCTGAGACTATAGTGGTTGCAGTATCCTTTTGTTCACCTTTTGAACAGATTGTGAAGAAGTTTAATTTTGTAGTATGAGATACTAACTTGCAGAACGTTTTAGGTGGAACAATAGTATAAACTACCTCTGGTATTCTGTAGAGATGAACCCCTAGATAAACATTGACACTGCAGGGTCGAGACTCATAAACAACATGGCGCTTACACATATATGGTTGGCCCAAGAGAACATCACAGACATCCATTAGGGAAAAATCACATAATACTTCATCCTTAAAGGGCTGGATGTTGTATGACAATCGACACTGCTGGCTCACACGAATATCTCGTCCTTGGTGAAGCCAGCCGATGTTGTATGGTTGAGGGTGTGGTGTTGTCAACAATCCTAACTGTTTGACGACCTTTGTTGAGATGAGGTTCTTCTGGCTTCCTCTATCAACAATAAAATGCAGTGGGGTCCCCTTCACCCACATCTGAGAATGAAAAAGGAACTCCCCCTCTTCAGGATCTGTTGGTTCTTCTAGTTCAATTGTTGCGGTTGTGACAATAGCAGTGGGGTCTGCATCGATGATCTGTCTTTTACCAGTATTTTCATAATCAAATTCTGAATCAGGGTTTGGCTCCTTGTCTTTGATCTCTACCACCAATGAATTTTTTGAGGTACATTCATCGGTGTTGTGCCAGGGGAATTTGTGGAAATTGCACCATTTTCCGGTGTCCTTCTTTGTCTTCCCGTGACCCTTCTTTTCCCATGGCTTGGAATGGTTTTCGGGAGACTGTTTGTTAGGGTTGTCTTTATCATACTTTGGTTGTTGCGGATTTGCAGACCCGAAATCCCATTTGTTCTAGTGCTTAAATTTCTTCTCGATCTTAACAACATATTGATAAGCAACATTGAGTGATGAGATGTCCAGAAAATCCATTTCAGTTTGGATGTATCTGTGTAGAGCCCCACGGTATTTTAGAACCAAATGTTGTTAGGAGTCTTTGATACTGATCTTGGTGCGCAAGGTATGGAAGGTATTGGTGAACTCAGAAACTGCTTGGCCGCTCTCTTTCCATAGTGTGATCCATCTCATGTATTGGTCCTCATAGTTTCCAAAAGGGTAATATCGTTCCTTTAGCGCATTCACAAAAAAATCCCAAGTGGGCTCGACCCCATATATTCCAGAATCCTCTATGGAAATCTGCTCCCAGTAAGTTTCCCACCAATTTTTGACATGGGGGAGAGATTTAAGGAGTGCGAAGGTGATATTTTATCTGTCGGAAAAATTGTGAATAGAGAAATAACCTTCTAGCAGGTTTAACCATTTGTCTAGGGCTTCTGCATCTATCTATCCTTCAAATACAGGAATATCAAAATTAACTTATACCTTGAAAGGTGAGGTGCCTCCAAAGTGGTCGTTTGATGAAGATGTGCATGTTACTATCGGCAGGCCTTGAAGGATGTGGGAATAATTCTCCATCATTTCATCCCTCTGCCGCGTAAGAAATTTCTCAAGGTACAGACTGATAGGATCGTCTGCTCCATCGTTTTTATTTTCTTCCGC
This sequence comes from Picea sitchensis, assembly GCA_010110895.2. Classification (NCBI taxonomy): domain Eukaryota; kingdom Viridiplantae; phylum Streptophyta; class Pinopsida; order Pinales; family Pinaceae; genus Picea; species Picea sitchensis. The sequence goes on along the minus strand of SNQJ01S0014465.1, from coordinate 85,611 downwards.
CATTGAGGGTCTATTGGGTGTGTGAGAGAAATTTTCCTCACGAGAGACAAGCTCGACACCCAACTTGCTATACTCGGACCTCGTCGGGGACATGCACTGAAAAATGATCAAGAGTAGCCTGCTCTGATACCACTGATCTAGATTATTTTCGGCATGAAATGAGAGTGGAGATATAATAAATAAATGCACAGAGATATCACAGATATCCAATAATATAATAGAAATATATATATCCAATATTAAACTATAAACCCAGAGATACAGTAATACACAATTTCTATTAATGAAAGAAATGTATAGACACTGTAAAAATATAGAGTGAAAGACTCGGTATAATGGTGGCAACTTATCTCTGAGAAGAGATGTGACACCTACTTGCATTCACAAGAAGATGAGTAAAATGAGGCTCTAAAGGAATTTTTTACAATAAACAGGAATGCCAAAAACCCAACCCTAGGAGATGAAGTGCCAAAAGTCATGTGGGGCCCATTTGGGTAAGTTAGTACATCCACTTCCCGGGGTCGTAAGTTGTGCATACGATCTCCGTTTTAGGTGTATGATAGCCCGTTAGAAAGGTATCATCGAGGAGATTCATTTTGGGGGATAAAGAATGCCTTTGGATATCATTGGGAATCTTGATCCTGAAAAACCTTCATTTGGGCCCTCAAAATGGCCCCAGAAGTTAAAACTGCTAAAAATAGTAAATTGCCAAAATTGCCAGAAAATTGTTTTGAGCTAGTTGGAAACAGTGGGTGGCCATGGATATCCACCTATATCAATACTTCCTCCTTAGGATTCAATGGTATCAATTGCATAGAGTGCCCCAGGAAGAGGAAAAAATGTTTGTTGAATCTGAATCTTGGTGAGCTACTTGCCTTGTTGCACAGGTCGTGCTGCTCGATTTGTGGAAGGCTATCATGAGCATGTGGCTAGAAGGGTTCAACCTTTCTAACAAGTATGGACAAATGAGATTGTTTTTTGCATAAGGAATCTTTACACTTTGCTACAATCTTGTTGACCTGCTTCTGTTGGATAGAAGGTGCTTGGGCCAAGGCTGCAGTGGTTGGAGTATCCTTTCATTCACCTTTTGAACAGATTGTGAAGAAGTTGAATTTTGTAGTATGAGATAGTACCTTGCGACACTTATTAGGTGGAACAATAGTCAGAACTACCTCTAGTATTCTGTAGAGATGACCCCCCAGAGAAACGATGACACTGCAAGCTCCAGACTCATAAATAGCATGGCACTTCCACATATATGGTTGGCCCAAGGGAACATCACAAAAATCCAGTGGGGAAACATCACATAATACCTCATCCTTGAAGTGTTGGATGTCATATGACAATCAACACTACTGGTTGACATGAAGATCTCATCCTTGGCGAAGCCACCCAATGTGGTGTGGTTGAGGGTGTGGTGTTATCGAAAATCCCAATAGTTTGATGATCTCTGTTGAGATGAGGTTCTTCTGGCTTCCGCTATCAACAATAAAATGTAGCGGGGTCCCCTTCACCCACATATGTGAATGAAAAAGGTGCTCCCCCTCTTCAAGATCTGTTGGTTCTTCTGGTTGAATTGTTGTGGAAGCAACAATAATAGTGGGGTCTGCATCGATGATCTGTCTTTCACTAGTATTTTCATAATCAGATTCTGAATCAGGGTTCTTCTCCTTCTCTTTGATCTCAGCCAGCAATGACTATTTTGAGTGACATTCATTAGTGTTGTGCAAGGGGATTTTTTGGAAATTGCATGATTTTTTGGTGTCCTTCTTTGTCTTCATGTGACCCTTCTTTTCCTATGGCTTGGAATGGTTTTTAGGAGACTCTTTGTTAGGGTCATCTTTGTCATACTTTGGTTGTTGTGGATTTTCATATCCAAACTCCCATTTGTTCTAGTTCTTAAATTTCTGCTCAATTTTAACGACATATCGATAAGAAGCACTGAGTGATGAGATGTCCAGAAAATCCATTTCAGTTTGGATTTATCTGTGTAGAGCCCCACGATATTTGAGAACCAAATGTCGTTCAGAGTCTTTGATACCCATCTTGGTGCGCAAGGTATGGAAGGTATTGGTGAACTCTGGAACTTCTTGGCCCCTCTCTTGTTGTAGTGTGGTCCATCTCATGTATTGGTCCTCATAGTTGCCAACAAGGTAATACTGTTCCTTTACTGCATCCACAAAAAAATCCCAAGTGGGATTGGGCCCATATATTCTAGACTCCTTTGTGGAAATCTACTCCTAGTAAGTTTCCCACCAATGTTTAACATGAAGTAAATCTTTAAGGAGTGCAAAGGTGATCTTTTCTCTGTCGGAAAAGTTGTGAACAGAGAAATAACCTTCTAGCAGGTTTAACCATGTTAAGCCCTAATATTGGCTCATTACCCCTTAATTGGGGCATATTATATTAGTAATGTTATTTTATTTATGTCTGCTTTAGGACATTAGTTGCAATTATACCTCCTAGTCTCCTATATATACCAAGGAGACATTTTCATTTTGAATCATCTTGTGCTTGAACATTTAAGTGGGGTAAAAGGAGGTTTCCCCCTCGAAGAGGCTTATTATCTGAAATTATCTCTTTTTCAAGGCGTTGAGTACTTTTCCTTGGTTTTTTCTATGCTATATTTATGTTTGGTTCTTAACATATGGTATCAGAGCTCAAGGTCTTGGGGTTTCACTGCTACATCTGAGACACCGTGGAATTTTCGCTATAAACTTTTTTATACAATGTTTCAGAAGGAACGGCTTGGAGCATATTTAGTAGACGGATCAAGGTACGTTGGGTTCAAAATTTATCTCCTTAGGCCTTATAATTTCATAGATACAGGCTATACAAGATAGGGTTCTGGAATCATCCTGAAATGAGTCATTGCGGAATTGTCGCTATAAAAATATTTTCTGTAATGTTTCAGACCCTCAACTCTAGAATCCATTTAAAGAAATTAGTAAGGTATCTGTGGTAAAACTTTCAGCTTCTAGGTCATCTTAAATTTGTAGATACACCTTTTGTAAGATAGGGTATCTGACTAGTCCTATTGACTAGTCTCAAGAAGGTGTTCCAGGTAAAACAGACATAACTTCTTGCTAGATTATCCAAATTGAGTGGGACTGGTTTCATTGGATCGTGGACAGTATTTAGTATTTTGGGTGCAAGTTTCAGAATTTGATATCAATTATTTTTTGCGGGGCATGCTATACAAGTGAGATCTCCTGGAAAGGACAAAACTTGGCAAGTTGTGAGGAAGTTACCGTAAATTCCACTTGGCACATCCAATTTTGATCAGACCTGTGGCATTACAAAGAAGAAATATCAGAGAACTACCTAAAAGAAATTTTCATACACAGATGGGCCAAAACTTGGGAGATAGAACAAAATAAATATTGTCTAGCAGAACCGCCTCAAAATCAAGATTCAAAAGTGATACTTGGCCAACATGCCACCAAAAAAGGGACCTTCTACACCAAATAGGCCTCCATAAAATCCTAATTGGACTCTTGATGAAGGTGAAGAAATGCGTAGGGACATAAATGAACTACAAAAGAAGATGGATTCAGTGGAAGCTAAGTTGGATACTAAGATGGTTTCAATGGAAGCTAAGTTGGATACTAAGATGGATTCAATGGAAGCTAAGATCATGGAAGCATTGAAAAATTTCGTAACAGAGAAGACACCCGAAAGTGAAAATGCATCCCATGAAATTCATGATGAGGACACAAGGAAGGTGAATCATGAATGGAGAATCTCCAACTTTGGTTTGAAGACCAACCACGTTCCTAAGATTGATATGAGGAAGTTTGATGGCAAGGACCTAATCACATGGATACTTCAGATGGAGAAATTCTTTGATCTCCATAATGTGCCACATACACAAAAGGTACGAATTGCTTCTTTATATTTAGAACCTAATCAATTTGTTTGGTATCAATGGCTTTGTTCTCGCAAATCACTCGTCACTTGGACAATATTCATGGAAGAAATGATAACACACTATGAGAATACAAGGATCAATACTTTCTTTAGCCAATTGATAAATCTCAAGCAAAAGGGTTCTGTTACCGAGCACATTGAGAACTTCCAAAGATTGAATATAAAGGTAACTGATATTCCATATGAGCACTTGATTTATGTATTCATAGGAACTTTAAAGGATAACATTCAACATGAGGTTCTCCTTTGGGAACCCAAATCATTGGAGAATGCATTTAAGGTGGAAAGAAATGTTGAAAGTAAAAATATGGCTATGGCTACTAGA
>SNQJ01S0014465.1:69889-81346 GCA_010110895.2 Picea sitchensis | reverse complement strand
CCTTAATTGGGGCATATTATATTAGTAATGTTATTTTATTTATGTCGGCTTTAGGCCATTAGTTGTAATTATACCTCCTAGTCTCCTATATATACCAAGGAGACATTTTCATTTTGAATCATCTTGTGCTTGAACATTTACGTGGGGTAAAAGGAGGTTTCCCCCTTGAAGAGGCTTATTATATGAAATTATCTCTTTTTCAAGGCGTTGAGTACTTTTCCTGAGGTTTTTCTATGCTATATTGATGTTTGGTTCTTAACATCCTCATAGTTGCCAACAGGGTAATACTGTTCCTTTACTGCATCCACAAAAAAATCCCAAGTGGGCTCGGGCCCATATATTCCAGACTCCTTTGTGGAAATCTACTCCTAGTAAGTTTCCCACCAATGTTTAACATGAAGGAAATCTTTAAGGAGTGCGAAGGTGATCTTTTCTCTGTCAGAAAAGTTGTGAACAGAGAAATAACCTTCTAGTAGGTTTAACCATTTGTCTAAGGCTTATGCATCTATCTGTCCTTCAAATACAGGAATATCAAAATTAACTTGTACCTTGAAAGACAAGGTTCCTCCAAAGTGGTCTTTTGATGAAGATGCGGTTGTTTCTATCGGCAGATGTTAAAGGATGTGGGAAAAAGTCTCCATCATTTCATCCCTCTGTCGCATAAGAGCTTGCTCAAGCAACAAATTGATAAGATCGTTTGCTCCGTAGTTTTTATTTTCTTCCGCCATTGAGGGTTTCTTGGGTGTGAAAGTGAAATTTTCCTTAAGAGAGACAAGATTGAGACCCAACTTTCTATACTCGGACCTCATCGGGGACATGCACTGAAAAACGATCAAGAGCAGCTTGCTCTAATACCACTTATCGAGATTATTTTTGACACAAAATGAGAGTGGAGATATAATAAAGAAATGCACAAAGATATCACGAATATCCAATAATATAATAGAAATATATCAGAGATGAAACCATAAACACTTATATACAACAATACACGATTTCTATTAATGAAATAAATGTACAAAGACTATAAAAATACAGAGTGAAAGACTCGCTAGAATGGTGACAACTTATCTCTGAGAAGAGATGTGATGGTTACTCGCATTCGCAAGAAGATGAGTACAATGAGGCTCTTAAAGGCCTTTTTTACAATATACATGAATTCCAAAAACCATATACATCCAAAAACATAACACTAGGAGATGAAGTGACAAAAGTCATGTGGGCCCCGTTTGGGTAAGTTAGTACATCAACTTCTCGGGGCCATAACTTTTGCATACGATCTTCGTTTTAGGCGTATGATAGCTCGTTGGAATGGTATCACTGAGGATATTCACTTTGGGGGCTCAATCATGACTTTGGCCATAATTGAGAATCTCTATCCCCAAAAAACTTCATTTGGGCCCTCAAAATGGCTCCGGAAGTTTAAACTGCTAAAAATAGTAAATTGTCAAAATTGCCAGAAAATTGTTTTGAGCCAGTTGGAAAAGGTGGGTGGCCACTGATATACACCTGGATCAATCCTGCCTCCTTAGGAAGAAATGGTATCCATTGTGTTGAGTGCCTGGAGGAGAGGAAAAAGCGTTTGCTGAATCTGAATCTTGGTGAGCTACTTGCCTTGCTGCAAACGTCGCATTGCTCGGTTTGTGGAAGGCTATCATGAGCATGTGGCTGGAAGGGATGGACCTTTTTAACCAGTCTGGATAAATGAGATTCTTTTTTTCTGAAGGAATCTTTAAACTTTGCTACAATCTTTTCGACTTGCTTCTGTTGGATAGAAGGTGCTTGGGCCAAGGCTGTAGTGGTTGTAGTATCCTTTCGTTCACCTTTTGGAAAGATTGTGAATAAGTTGAAATTTATAGTATGAGATACTACCTTGCGACACGTTTTAGGTGGAACAGTAGTCAGAACTACATTTGGTATTCTATAGAGATGACGCCCTAGAGAAATAATGACACTACGGGCTCGAGACTCATAAACAACATGGCGCTTCCACATATATGGTTGGCCCAAGAGAACATCATATACATACAGTGGGGAAAAATAACATAATGCCTCATCTTTGAAGGGCTTGATTCCATATGAAAATCGACATTGTTGGCTGACACGAAGATCTCATCCTTGGGGAAGCCACCCGATGTTGTATGGTTGTGGGTGTGGTGTTGTCGACAATCCCAACTGTTTGAGGACCTCTGCTGAGATGAGGTTATTCTGGCTTCCACTATCAACAATAAAATGAAGTGGGGTCCCCTTCACCCACATTTGTGAGTGAAAAAGGTGCTCCCCCTCTTCAGGATCTGTTGGTTCTTCTGGTTGAATTGTTACAGTCGCGACAATAGCAGTGGGGTCTGCGTTGATGATCTGTCATTTACCAGTATTTCCAGAACTAGATTATGAATCAGGTTTTAGCTCCTTGTCTTTGATCTCGGCCACCAATGATTGTTTTGAATGACATTCATCGGTTTTGTACCATGGGATTTTGTGGAAATCGCACCATTTTCCGGTGTCCTTATTTCTCTTCTAGTGACCCTTCTTTTCCTATGGCTTGGAATGGTTTTCGGGAGACAGTTTTTTAGGGTTGTCTTTTTCAAACTTTCGTTGTTGCAGATTTGCAGACCCGAACTCCCATTTGTTCTTTTGCTTAAAATTTTGCTCGATTTTAACAACATATCTATAAGCAATAACGAGTGATGAGATGTCTAGAAAATCCGTTTTAGCTTGGATGTATCTGTGTAGAGCCCCACAGTATTTCAGAACAAAATGTCATTTAGAGTCTCTGAAACCCAGCTTGGTGTGCAAGGTATGGAAGGTATTTGTGAACTCTAGAACTACTTGGCCTCTCCCTTTCTGCAGTGTGGTCCATCTCGTATATTGGTCCTCATAGTTTCCAACAGAGTAATACTATTCCTTTACTACATCCACAAAAAAATCCCAAGTGGGCTCGACCCCATATATTCCAGACTCCTCTGTTGAACTCTTCTCCCTGTAAGTTTTCCACCAATGTTTGACATGGGGGAGAGATTTAAGGAGTGCGAAGGTGATCTTTTCTCTGTCAAAAAATTGTGAACAGAGAAATAACCTTCTAGCAGGTTTAACCATTTGTCTAGGGCTTATGCATCAATTTGTCCTTCAAATATAGGAATATCAAAATTAACTTGTACCTTGAAAGACAAGATGCCTCCAAAGTGGTCATTTGATGACGATGCGCCTATTTCTATCGGCAGGTGTTGAAGGATGTGGGAAAAATTATCCATCATTTCATCCCTCTGTCGCGTAAGAGCTTTCTCAAACAACAGACTGATAGGATCATCTTCTCCGTCATTTTTCTTTTCTTCCGCCATTGAGGGTTTCTTGGGTGTGTGAGAGAAATTTTCCTCAAGAGAGACATGCTCGATACCCAACTTTCTATACTCGGACCACATCGGGGACATGCACTGAAAAATGATCCAGAGCAACCTGCTCTGATACCACTGATCTGAATTATTTTTGGCACGAAATGAGAGCAGAGATATAATAAAGAAATGCAAACAGATATCGTGGATATCCAATAATATAATATAAATATATCAAATATGAAACCATAAACACAGAGATACAATAATACGTGATTTCTATTAATGAAAGAAATGTACAGAGACTGTAAAAATATAGAGTGAAAGACTCGGTAGAATAGTGGCATCTTATCTTTGAGAAGAGATGTGACGGCTACTCGCATTCACAATAACATGATTACAATGAGGCTCTGAAGGAATTTTTTACAATAAAAAGGAATTCCAAAAACCCTAGACATCCAAAAACCTAACCCTAATATATGAAGCGCCAAAAGTCATGTGGGCCCCGTTTCGGTAAGTTAGTACATCAACTTCTGAGGGTCGTAACTTTTGCATACGATCTTCGTTTTAGGCGTATGATAGCCCGTTGGAAAGGTATTGTCGATGATATTCATTTTGGGGGCTCAATAATTCCTTCATATATAATTGAGAATCTTGATCCTGAAAAACCTTCATTTGGGCCCTCAAAATGGCCCCAAAAGTTAAAACTGCTTTAAATAGTAAATTGCCAAAATTGCCAGAAAACTATTTTGAGTCAGTTGGAAAAGGTGGGTGGCCACCGATATCCACATGGATCAAGTTATATACTCCTATTTTAATTTAAATAAGTAACTATAAATGCCAAGGATCCTACCTGATCCTATCAAATTCCTTTAATCCCACAAAGGTATTAACCATTAGTGCCTGAAGTTCCAACTGGCCATGCTTAGAAGTAGTGTTATGAACACAAGGTCATCCTTCCTTTGGGATTCATATTCCCTTTACAAAACCCTACCACCTTCAACTATCCACATTCAAGGCTTATTATAAATGTTAATTAGCATATCCCTACTCCGGTAAGAGTAGTTATCACTTTGACAAAGGGCTAAAGTAATTATTCTGCTAAAATTCAACAAGAATTCCCAAAATCATAGGTTCAATCTGCAGTCTTTCTCCTCAAGGAGTAAATACAGATAAAAATACTTCCTTACGTCACTCATACATGAGCCCAAGCAGGCCAAGTGTTGTAACCATGCTTTGATACCAATTTGTAACACAACCATGACGGGGCATAATTTTTTTTTCTTTTCTTAAAGGACAGATTCTCTATTCATGGTTTTTAATTTGGAAATTTGGGGAACCAGTCCGACCTCTCAGTCAAGGATCTTTGATTTTGAAGCCAAACCACTCTCTGAGACCCTGATGGTCTCGCTCTATAATTAAACGCAGACCCTTTCAACTTTCAGGTGCAGGTATAATGGTGAATCTCTGAGTTTGGGCACTAGCCCCTTTTCTAATAAGCCCCTTATTGAAGTGAAATTGGGCAATAACCTCACGAAAAAACACAATTGTAGACACGGACAAAGGTAGCTTGAAACCAAACTACCTTTTGTCCCACAATTCTCCTCGAGCCTCCACATGTCCTTTATTCAAAACCGTGGATTGGATTGCGTCCTGCCACCAACTTTTTAAAGGTCTCATATCTCTGATCCCTGCAATGCTACGGGACCTTCGATATCATCGACCTTGATGGTGCTTCTAAACTAATGTCTTAGATTCATCCTTTTTGAATATACAGATCATATATGACCTCTCTTAAATCAACGGTTGTGATTTGTTTCAGAATTATAGACTTCAAAATTGTCAAGTCTCAAAATTAACTTTCTTTGGTATGTCAATATTTTGGAGTCGATGATTTGTGGAAACTTGTCCTTCTCAATCAGCAGCTCTGCCTCTGCTTCATGGGTTTGAAATTTCAACTAGATCAACAGTACCGTGCCCCTTTTCTCGATCAATGGTCGTGATTTCCTTCGAGTCTCCGGACTTTTGAGATCTCAAATCTCAAACTTCACTTCCCCTTGAAGTTAACGGATTCCTTCTTCATGTCCACTTGAATCAGACAATTGAGGCTTAATTCAGGCCTTTACCCAAAATATAAATATTTATGCCACCTGTCCTCTTGATATGATGGCTATGAATTACTTCTAGAATTTATCCGAAATCCATAGATTTATGCCATGTCTCTTCTGGATTAGATGGTCCAGATTCACCTCGGAAGATCTGATGCTTGAGATTTACTTCGGACAATCTGATGACTAAGATCTACTTCGGATGATCGGACGATTGAGATTTACTTTGACTCTCAAGCTCTCCATACTTCAAGAGTCTCAAATATCAACTGAAAACTCTCGAACAAATTTCTCCAGAGTCCACAATCCATCACCATGCGTCTACTCCGATCAACGGTCTATATTCTCTCTCCAGAAACACAAATATCTAGAGTGAATACCTCCGGAGTGTCGGATCTTATGATCCCTATCCTCCCAAATCAACAGCCCTGGTCCTCTTCGGAACTTCAACACTTTTCAACCAAGACCAGATCAACAGTCCTTCAGCCTCCTCCTTGATCAACAATAGAGATCTCCTTTGGGACTTTGGTGCTTTCATCCTCTACTTTCCTCCATAATGCATTGTACCCGGAATCCTATATCCAGTGCCATGCATACACTTTCAAATCAACAACTATCATCTGCTTCGAGACTTCGGCCTTCAGCGATTTTAAATCATATTTTCTCCACTCTCTTCTTCTCTCAGAGAAATTTAACCAAATTTCGTGATCTGATGAACCATGTCCTCTCATAGATCGACGACTCCAAGCTACTTCGGCTATTTGGGGTTCAATGATTTCCAACTTTTCTCCTTTGTTTTCTCCCAGAGTACTTTCACCAAGAATTCATGATCTTTTTCCACATACCCTCTAGATCTGACAATCCAGATTCTCTTTGGTTCTTCGGCTCTTCAATCTTTGAGAGTTTCAAACTTCTATGCACTCGTTTCTCCCGGAGTGTTTTCACCCAAACTTCATGGATTTTTTGCCATGTGACCCTCCGCAACGAACGATTTCCATATTTTTCGGCCTTCGGGACTTCAGGAGTTAGTCACACTCCTCACTTGGAAACTTCCAAAGTACTTTTCCTGAAAGACTTTTATCTATCGACACGTATCTCCTATCGGCCGATGGACAAGATCTACTTTGTCTCTTCGACTTTCGGGAGTTTCAATCTTCTACGCACTCATTTTCTTCCGAAGTGAATTTACCTGAAATATACGATCTCCTGACACGTATCCCCCTGGTGATCAATGGCCAGGATTTTCTTCAGCTATTGGTCCTCCTCCTTGTCCACAACCTTTTGAAGTTGTGGATATTATACCACGTATCAACCCTGACGATGGACGGTCCCGATTGACTTCGAAACTTGCGGACTTCACAAGTCCACTCTCCTGTGCACTTTCAAAGGGTTAGGCCTCGTGCACTTTCCTTGGGATCCAACGAATGTTGGTCCTCACGCTCAGATCTGAAGGACCATATCTGATGTCCTCCTATGTGTACTCCTAAGTGTTTGGACGTGGGATCAAATGGTCCATATCTATCACAGTGCTCGATCCAACGGTTACTGTTTCTCCTCCTCCCGAGCTTTGGATTTCTTCCCTAACTTGGAAGATTTCAGATGTTTCAAAGGTCTCGACCTTCGATTTACTTTCTGCAATCCCTGATGTATGTTCTCAACTTCCGCTTTCCCTCATGAGCTTACGAACTTGAAACAAGTTCACCTCTTGGACCTCATCTGCACTTCTCAAAACAACTTGTCTCTTCTGAGCTTGATCCTTAGGGAATTTTGAATTCCCACGTACTCCTTGCGTTAATATTCTCATGTTGGATTGATGGTCCATGACCTTCCTCGATTCAATGGTCGAGATCACATCGCAACTTGACGTTTCATAATTTTAATCGCACCAATGCGGGATTCTCCCGTCACGTGAACTTAGCACTCACAGATCCGACGATCAAGGTGGGTCCCGATAGATCCTTGGATCTGTGATCCAAATCACAGCGTAACTTTTGGTTTTAGAGGCTCCATCCCCTTCACGATGATTTCCAACATTCGTCGATCTTGGCTAAGACAAAAGAAGTCGAGGTGTTAACGCTTGTGCTCCTTCTTCCAATCTAGCGGTCGCGATAGACCTTGGATTCTCTCCAAAGATCTCGTTCAATCATATTCCAAATGAAAGGATATTCCCTTTCGATACTTTAATCTCTCTATCCTTCCTGATCTTTCATCAGTTATGAAGGATTTAAGAGCGTTGCGCTCTTTCTCCTGGACTTAACACTTAAAAGGGTTTTCTGCACAACTCTTGCGCTCCTTCATCAAGTCTAGAACTTAAGTGGTTCTCGGTCTCTGTTTGCCTTACAGAGAGCCTATGCATATTTTTACTACCTCTCCTAAGCTTAACAAACTTCATCCTCCAAGGGACTCAAAATGACTAGGAGGGTCGACATTTGTACATGAAACTGTACCTAAGGTCGATGAAATCACAGTTTGTGGATATAGCTTAAGCCACCACAGGACACCAACATTTACGAGTATAAAAAACATCAAATTCATACTATTTCCTACTTTCCTAATTACACAATCAAGAAAACTCAAAAAGGGTACAGTATAAATCATTAAGCAAACATATCCATCCCTGCAACATTCATAGGATATCCAACTTTAATTCACAGTACCACTTAAATACACAAGATATGCGATGACTTATCTATTACAGGTGGTAGCCAACTAATTGACTGTGGATGTTCGTCCTTCCACCCAACCATAGGATTAGAGGCATTCATTCTTAACACTCTTTCCACCCTCGTGCCAAGCCATGATATCACCAAGGAAATCTTGCGGTTCTCAAGGATTATTTCTCTTTTTCAACTTCTTCATAGGTTTTGTTCTATGAAAATTTCAAATATTTCTTTCTCTGTCATGGCCCTAGTCGAGGTTTATTATATGCTCACTCAGAATCAAGCTCGCGGCCTTCTGTTCATCATCTACTAGAGATATTTGTGCATTCCCCTTATTGATTTTTATTATATATTTTCCCTAGGATGGTTCTCTACCCATCTCGTTCCTTCTGTCAGAAGGGAAATCGAGTCATCTTGGTCTTTCATACCCAATGGTACTTCAGGCTGACATTATGCAGTTAGACCATGATCCCATTCATGGGAGTGGTTGATAATTCAACCACTAGTCATTTCTTCATTAACTAGTTTCTCTCCTGGGGATCCGAAGGAGATTTATTATTCCAATTAAGGAAAATTTGGGGTTATTTGATATAATGAACCCTCTCTTATAGTTTTCACATTCTTTCCTCTAGTGATATCATGGCCAATACTTTCAAGTATTCACCCCCACAGTCAGTTATTGGCAACTCAAACAATAATACATTTACATTGTCCACATGCCTTAGCATGGTAATCCTATTTTATGATTAATTACAAGTTGGGGGAAATAGGGTGTTACATCTTCCCATGTCCTCCACTATTTCGGCTTTCTGTACATTGTGAACAACTCTCACTTTGTCACTTATGTGAGGAAAATCTCTAAACATATGATCTCCTTTACAACCCCAACATTGAATAGGTGGTTGTCTTGGCCTTTGACCACCCGTCTCAATCGTTCTGGGTTCTCTAGAAGTTGGCTATCCCTAAGGATTATTTATGAAGAATGGTGGCTTAGTTCCATTCTTCCTCTAATCCTTATTGAATTTATTCTTGTCTTCCCGAGCTTTTTGGAAATTTTACCTTGATTTTTGTTGGTCATATAGGCAGTTAGCTTTCCTTATGGTCTCCAATGTTTTGGGATCATCATATTGTATTTTTTCACTGATGAATGATGGAAAACCACTTAAATACCTCTGAATCTTGACTATCTCATTCTTGATGAAAGATACATACTTCAAAAATTCTAAAAAACTTCTTTCATATTCATCTATTGTCATACTCCCAAGCTTGCGTTCAAAGAACTCTTTCATTTTCTTGTCATAGAATCTCCTATTCAAGTATTTATTTCCGAAATAATTATTGAACTCCCTCCAGGTAACACTTTTCTCATTGATGTGTTGCATATACACAAGTTGATCCCACCACATGGATGCCTTTCTTTTGAGTTGATAGATATAAATTCTTCCTTTTGCATGAGAAGGATAATTATGCAATTGAAAATACTTTCTCATTCCTAGCAACCATGTCTCTGCATCTTCATCCTTCTGTTCTCACCATCAAATGTAGGAGGTTTGACTTTGTTCATTTCCCCTCATAGCTCATTCACCCTAGACATCTTATGATTCTCGATAGGGGATGGACTTGAGTTGTTGTTTTCACTCTTATTGGAATACCTCAGGGAGTGACAATGGTATCTGCTAACACTTCTTGTTCTTCTTTTCTCATCAGGAGACCTATGACTTCCTAATTTGCTTGAGCCAATATCCTTATCCAAATTATTTTCTATTCTTTCCAATATCTGCATCAACTTCATGTTGAAGTCTCCCTGTTGCTCCCTGGATCTCATAATCTTTTCATTATCTGCTCGGTGAATTTGGACCTCTTTTGCAATTCTTTTATAATTTTCATCATGCTCGCATCTTTATCTATTTCTTCTCCATGCCCATTGGAGTTTTTTCCTTCAAATCCCAAATGGAAGTCCATTCATATAGCTTCATTATTCAAACTGTAAGAATCCTATGCCTCCTCCATTTATCTGTACTATGCAACAATTCAGTTTGGTTCTAACAATTGTTAATTCTGCAAAATGTGCATTCAACCGATTTTTTTTTAGGCTATTAGAATTAATAATTTTCCATAATAACCTAAACCAATTTGGTTCAACAAAATAATATCCAACTCCATTTTCAACAGGTCTTGGTCGATCAAGGACCTCTCAGGCTTCTACCTCTAAGCCCAGCTTTGTTCTTCAATAATTTACAGGCACTAGTTCCTTTTCTTCAGCCCTTGGTTCGCATGTGACCATGACTATGACCCAATTCTAATGATTTGGGTTCTTATCCCGAGCCTTGAAACTTTGGGCTTCAGAGATTCAGAGGTTTCCATTTTTCCACATGTCCCAAACTTTACAGAACAACGAACTAACAAATGTGTGAAGAATGGTGGATCTATCGTCCACATTCCTTGCTCGGATATAAGGTGGATTGGAGCTTTGGGGACTCCGGTCTTCGATGGTTTCCAAAGAAATTCCCAACAAATATCTCAGAGTGTTGAATTGGTGAGTTCACGAAGTGGGGTGGATCAATGATCCATGACTTCCCAACATCCAACGGTTGATACTTTCTATGGAATTCTGGGCTTCGAGGCTCTAATACTTTGGAGCTTCAGGACTTTGGGACTTCCAAGCTTCAGGTACTCAAGGATTCACAGGATTTCACCTTTGCACATCCCAAAACTCCCAAACCAAAAATCTTTGAATACTTTCACATCACCCCGGTGACGTCATTACATCACGTTACTTCAACGCTATGAAACTTCAAAAATTTCTTCCTTCCATTCCATCATGAACCATTTCTCCCAAAGTGTCAAGTCTCTAGACTTCATGATATGAAAACACACATCCATTGTGACCATCAAGGGCTCCACCATCCATGCTCAAGAGGAGGGCCACGTGGAGAAAAATTAGAAGCGAACACGTGGCCATATCGGACGGGTGACACGTGTCACATTCTAACTGGAATTTCAATCATCCCAAGTTTCTTAAATCACTGACATGTGGCACACATCCCATGTTTCCACATCCTTTCGAGTGACGTCAGTAAGCCATGTCACTTCGAAACTTCGGGGCTTGGCGATTTTTACACTTGCACACCCCAATTCTCCTGAATGTCAAACTTTTGAACTTCCTTACCTTTCGGGGTTCACATAGTGCAGCTTTCAACATCAAGGTGGTGTCACGTGGGATGTCTTTGAAGGGTCCACATCACTATTGGTGACATCATCCTGCAACACCACTTCTTCTCTTTTTCTTCAGGACTTTGAGCTTCGATGGTTTGCACTTCTAAAGACTCCAATTCTGCCAAACGTTGAACTCTCAAATCA